>MINK01172066.1:2328-19429 GCA_001735545.1 Phormia regina
AAAAAAATTTTTTTTTTTTTTTTTTTTTTTTTTTGAACTTTGTATTTTTTAATTTAATTTTTTTTTTTTTCTATTTTTTTTTTTAATTTTTATTTTGGAATTCAGTGTTTTTTCACATTTTATTTCAATTTGTTGTTTTTTAAGAAACAGTATTTTTATTAATACTTGTTCTATACGACCCTTATAATTCAAATTNTTTTTCAAGTAAATTTTNATTTTTTTAATAATTTATAAATCTGGCAGCTATTCCATCATTTCTGTCAGACTTTACTCTTTTATCTGCTTATTAACAAATAATTATTATTTCAATTAAAATCTTTACATATAAATTTAATTGCTTTTAAAATAATAATTACTTTTATTGTGCAAAAAATAATTGCAAACAAAAAATATTGCCATAATAATTTATTTATTCTACACTTAACTAAGAAAAGAAAATTTCAACTCCTTAAATCAAAAATCATTTAATTAAGAGACAAAAGTTTACAATAAATAAATTCTCTCTTCTAATTGACCTTTTTTTGTAAATTTTTCCACCTACTTTCTCTTTTTGTGTTTTAAGTATCCTTTTATATTTCAAAACAAAGAAACAAATTTTCTTCATTCACCCTTTTCTCGACTTTTAATTTAAGGGTTTTCATTAGCAACAACCGCCCACCTATAATCATCCACCTGACCTCTTAAATGTTTAAACATATTTAATCGTTATAAATTTATTTCTTTATTGTTGGTATATTTGTTCGTTTAATTTCTTTATATGTATGTATGTATGTAAATAAGTACATTTGTTCGTTTATTTGTCTCATTAAAGAAATGTTGTATAAAAAAAGGGGTTTCCATGTTCTTTTATAACACATTTAAATAAACCTGAGTATAACTCCAACTCCAACTAACACCAATAACAATAGCAACACCACCATCAGAGTAAAAAAGAAAACAAAAACATGGCTGTTTTGTTATTATTTTATTTGTGTTTTCCTACAAGCGAGTGTTATTATAATTTACTCCTTTTGATATTTTGTTTTTATTTATATTTGTATTGCTGTTATTGCTGTTGTTGTTATTACTCATTTGTATATTGTTATGTGTAATTGTTGTCATGTTTAGTTGTTGTTAGTTTAATATTTAATAGTTGTTTTGATGTTATATTTTTTTCTTATTTAAATATGGTTATTGTTGTATGTTTATTCGGATTTTGTTGTTGATGGGTTCGTAACAACACTAACTAACACTCATACTCTTTAATATAAAAAAACAATTGATTTACTATAGAGATGCCAGACTATAACAAACAATTGTTTGGTAGAAAATAAGTAAGGTTACTTTAGTTTCTTAATTAAAAGTTCTATTTTAAAAGCAAGAAAAAAAGTATTAAGGTTTGAAACAGAATAAAACATTAATTTAAATAGTAAATAAATTTAATAAAAATACAAATTATTTGTCAATTACATTTGATAAATCTTATTTGAATCTTTTAAGAAAAAATAATTTTTTAATAACTTCTTTCGAAGTTCTTACTTTCTTTAAATTCTAAATAAAACTTTTTTTATGATCTAGGTACTCCTTAATCTTGTTTTGTTTTTGAAATATATAGTATGAGGCAGATGCTATTATATTACATGTTTAATTCTTTTTTTTATATTATAAATCCTTATACATTGTATTATTTTTTCTATAATTTGGTACGCTATTGTTGTTTAGTTTTAGTACTTTTTTTAATGCCATTGTTATTATTGTTATTGTTAATGCAAATAGCTACTGCCGGCTTCTTTTTTATTATTTATTATTTGTTGTGTGCAATTTGTGTTGAAATTAAGTGTAAAAAATAAATTTTTATATAAAAAAAATTATACACATATTGGATTAAGCAGAAAAAAATAGCTTTCCAGTAGTTTATATTTGTTACAATAACATAGCCATTCGCCTTTTACAAATGTTGTCGGTTTTATTTTAGGCATTGTTTTTTTTTTTTTTTTGCTCTTGCGTTGTTTTTTTTTTTTTTTTCTTTTCGTTTATGGTTATCGGGGTTGCCTTATTAGTTAGGCCAAGCAGACTACATTTTGTTTGCTTGGTTGCAATTTTCTTCCTCTTTATTATTAAAGATGTAAAAATTATGTTTGCTTGTGTGTGTTATGTTGTATTGACAGCAGCTGCTCTAAAAACTGGTCATCAAACATTGAAAAATTATTATGAATTGTTTTGTTGTTCTTTTGTGCGTGTATAGAAGAGAAATGCTTGAGCAGACACAAAAAACAAAACTCTAAAAGATCTTTTAATATTCGCGTGAATTATTTGTTTCATTGCATTTTTTGTGTATTGAAGTTGGTTGTCTGTATTTAAGGAATTTATAAATTGATTTGACGGCTGTTGTTGTTATTAGAAATCCCTCTTTCTATTGTTCTTGTTTGTTGGTGCGTGTTTTAAGTGGTGGTGGTTCATGGAATATGATGAAATGTGATGATATGTATTTTATGCCTTAGTCATACAATCTTTTAAGTGTTGCATATCTAACGTTTTTTTTAAGGCGATTAAAAAATTCTATTAGACATTTTTTTTTTTTAATTTTTTTATTTTTAAGAGGGAAAAATTAATACTAATAGCACTACAATAAAACAAAATAGCCTACATTGTTGTATTTTTTCATAAAAGTTGAGTACTTTCTTTAATATAGTATATATTAATTATATTATTATTATTATTATTATTTTTTATAAATGAATTACTATTTTCAAGAAAAAATCCCTGCTTGCTTTTTGTAAATTCTGTACACTTTTAAGAGTGGCCATTTTTTTAATTGACATTTTAGTTAAAAGATTTTACTTTCCTTGGGAAATAGTGGCCAAAAAAAAAATCGCTGTTATAAAATTTAATTTTTTTTTTCATTTTCAATTTTTTTACTTATAAAAATTAATAATTTTGAAAAACTGTTTTAATTTTTATTTTTTGAATATCTCTACTTATTTTTAAAAAACTTCATGGTTGGTTTTTTATAATTTTCCATTTTTTTAAAGAATATCTTTATTAGGCTAGTTTCTTTCATCTCTTCTGTTTTAGATTTTGATATTTTTCTTAAAAATTTAGCACTTTTAATGCGATTAATAATCAGTAATTCATTTTCCTAGACATAGTTTCTATATGATTTTGTTGACTATAATAACACTCTTGGACATGCCACTGAATTTGTGAAGAAAAAACCTTTTCAACATAGTGTTTTACGCTTAGGGAATAAAAGCACATGGTGTATATAAAAGTCTACTAAAAATTTTAAACAATTAGGTTTAATCTTATCATTTAAATGTTTAAAAGTAGGCACTAATGGCTCTTCAAATTGGTTTTTGACAAAAAAGTTAAGTTTTTTTCATACGAATCAAAAACCTTTTTTGTGTAGAACTACAGAACTAACTACAAAAATAAAGAATTTATGTGAAACATCCTGTTTAAAAGTTTTCATATAACAGTAATTTCGTTTTATATAGAACGAAAGAAATAAAAAATATCATTATTTTCTTGAAAGATTTCATTTAATTAAAAAATAATAAATTGATTATGTTATTAAATATTTTTTATAAATACTATTTAAAAAAGAAATTCAGAAATAAAAACGTCCAGCAAAAACTGTATTGAAGAGAAAAAAACAAATTCAGTTTTTGAAATTTAAGCAAAAAATTTTAATAGTTTTGTAAGCAATTTTTTTTAAATTGAAAATTGGTTGTTGCTTATGTTGTGACACTCTTTACATATTAGAAAATAAACAATATTTTTCTCATATTAAAAAAAAAAAACCTATTCACATCTTTCTAAGGTACAGATGTTTGTTAGTACTTATATGTGCTAACAACTGTTACAAAACTAGTTTGTTGTAAATTTATATTCTTTTAAAAAAATTTCAACATTTATGTTAACACCTAATTTTGATTGCTTATGTTCTGCCACAAGCACTGTATGTATTTTTAAAAATTTCACAAAAATTTCAACTAGGTTTACACCAAATTTTTTATTTATATTCCAAGCAATAACATGAATCCTAGACTTTATTCTCCATCATAGTGGAAGATTTGGTCTCTGCTAACACCAAAATTATCTGGAAAACGCTAAAAATGATTATTTAAATTTTTAATTAAGACTCTATGAAAAATCATTCCAAAAGAACAATTTACTCACATTGTGAAAATAAATTTCAAAATAATAGCACACTTCTTGGCCTTTTAAATAATATCGCTAATTTAATGTTAAAAACAAATTACAGCGCATTTTTTTCTCTTTCAAATTGACATTACTTCCATATTTTTTTATTTTCTTTTTAATTTGAAAGCTTTAAATTCTTTTTCAGACAATAAAAATAAAACACCCGCTTATATTTTAAAAATTGGCACGTATTTGTTAAGAAAACATTGAACTGTTTTTTTGAAGGATAGAAAGGAGATATTTTTGTTTTGGTTTATTCGATTTATATTTTTTTTTTTTTTATTCCTTTTATTCTTTTAAAACTTCCCTTGAAGAGACTCTATTTGTTTGTAACAATTGTGTTTGTATTATCGTGGGTCTCTAGGGTGTTTTTATGTTTACTTCCTTTTTGGCGTTTTTTTTTTTTTTTTTGTTTTTAAGGTAGTCTGTGTTGTTTTAGTACATATGATAGTTTTATTTTTAATGGTCTTGGTAAATATACTTCTATTTAGAAAAATAATAAAATTAAATTCTTCAAAATTGTTTTCTTTGTTATCTTGTGAAGTATGAAAATGATTTTTATATTGTATTTTAGGAAGTTGTTTCACATCTGAACTACTATGTGTATTATAATAATCTCATTGTAAATTAATTAATTTATATGTTAATTTCTGTCAAAGTTGAAATTTTTTCTTCTCTTTTCTTATTTTATTTAAATTTACTCTCATTGTATTTAACTTAGTCATACATTTTTTCGGGGGGAGTAAGAAATTGTCATACATGGTCCATTGCTTGTTTGTATTAGTTTATTCAAAAGAAATAATCTTGTTTGTCTGTTGTTGATGTCCTCTTACTTATTGTTCTCTTTTTTATATTATAAGCAAACCCTACCCTCTGTCTCTTTTATTTATGTTTGTATAATTTCATTAAACAAATTTACATATTTATGGTCAAATATTTTGGGTTTTTATTTTAATATACTTTTTGCTTAATTTTCGTCCTCATGACAAACATAATTTAATACGTCATCTTGAAAATATTTTAGTTAGAAAAAAATGGCAAAATTTTTAATTTAAAAACAATTAAAATCGTTTTTTCTTTATCATATTTAAAAATTTTAACTTGAAAATGTTACAAAAATATTTTAAAAAGTAATTACTTTTTTAAACTCTTTAAAATTAAACTATCAAGGGTTACAAATTACTTTAAACAAAAGTTCTACTTAAAAAAAAACAACAAAAATGTTAAGTATACTTAAGAGCTTTAAATAAAAAGGGGTTGTTGCAAAAATTCGCATTTAATTATATGCTTAACTAAATCTTAAAAACAACCCCACTCTTTATTACACTTTAAAATAAAAATAAAAAAATACTGAAATAAATTTAAAACAATATGGCAGCTCATAAACCAAAAATTGATTTAAATGTCAATCAAAAAGAGTGTGTCCACAAAAACAAAACAAAAAAAAAACTCTCAGTGTAATCTTTTGCTTTTGGTATTTCATTCTTAATTTGATTTCATGTGTCGCATGGGGTGAATGAAGTTTAACAATTTGCTTCTGCTACAAGAACAGCATGCAATATTCTTAAAAAAGAAAAAACAAATAGAAAAAAGAAAACAGCAGAAACAATAACATAGTCAATAAGGTAACGTTATATGGTAAAATGTAAAATAGCAACAACTACAACAACTAGTACTACATATTAAAATCAATGATGTGTAAACACCGCATGCGTTTTATATAAAATATAAGAAATGTCATGAAAAAATACAACAGCAACAACAACAACAACTAGTAAATTATTGAAAAATATTTTTAAAGCTAAAAGAAATTTAAATATGAATGAAAACAATTCAAAAGAAAATTGTTGGTAAGAATTCAGCATACAAAAGATTTTTATCCGAGTATAAAATGAACAATTACAAAAAAAAAACGAATAATAAAAAATAGACAAATTAAAAAGAAATAAAAAGAAAAAAGTCAAAATTTTTTTTTATTACAAACCACAAAAGAATTCAATTAATAAAATGCAGTGAATTGTAAAAATTGACAAAAGAATTTTACTTTTTCGCACACTGTTGGTAACACTGTGAGAACTAGAGTTTTTATTTAGGAAAAAAATCAATGAACTGGATGTTTTATTAAATAGTTTGGGAAAATAAGGGTTTATGTTGAAAAATATTAATTAATGAAAAGTTTAGTGAAGAACTGGGGTGGGGGTTTGAGGTGTGGTGTTCCCGCTATTTCGCCCGAGGTATGTGCGAATCTTGTGGGATCTATAAATCGCCGTTGACAGGAGGTTATAAAATTGAAAGGATCTTCAACCAAGTATTGGAAAAATATTTGGAAACGATGGTAAAGTTTAAAAAGAAAAATAAATATTTTTTTCCAAAACATTAAGTCCCATTATAACAACTTGCCAATAGCTGAAGGTATGATGTTATTGGACAGATAAGAAGCATTTGGTTATTATAAGTTAACTTTAAGCTAAAAGTGGTCGATAAGCAAAAGGGAAGATCATCCTACCTTTAAATTTTATAGTGAGGTTAATGTATTTGAAGTTTGCCATATTTTTCTGCAATAATATTTATATTTAAGCATATTTTTTTTTTTTTTTTTTGTATAGACAAGTACCCCTGCCAGCAATTTGAGTGATAGTTTTAATACACTATTACAGAAAAATTACACCTTTTAGTGCTTCTTAAGATGTTACTTTTTGGATAGTAAGCAAATTTACAAAAACAAAATTACATTTAATTTCGATTTTTTAATCTATTTAATTACACATTTTTCGCTACTGAATATAAAATAAATAAAAATTCAAAGAATGTTTCTTAAAATGTAAATAAATTTAAATTATTTTTTTTAAATAAAATGAAGCTACATTTTCCCTCCTTAATGAAACCATTTCGATGTCCAAAAAATACCCTAAATAGTGTCACCCAAAAAGCATCCATAGTATCCAAATTCATCACTAAAAATGATTCTAATTCGACACCCAAATAAATCACTTAATAGTGTAATAACAGTGACACTTCTTGGATAGGATTTCTACTTTTTAGTAATAATTTGGATAGAATATTTTGTTAGAATTTTGGCAAAAATAGTGTGTATCTAAATTCATCACTAAAAATGGTTCTAATTTGATACCCAAATAAAATAGTATACTGCACTTCTTACCGAACGGCTGCACACTTCTTCCCGAACAGTGACACTTCTTGGATAAGAAAGGTTACACTTTAGTTCAATTTTGGATAGAAAATGTTGGCAGGGTAGTTTAGTTAGCAACAGCAGAAATTTATTGATTAAAAATGTTGTTGTTTGTAGAAAATCAAAACTTATTCCAAGGTGAAGAGTATTAGATTCTTTTTTTCAATTTATTTTTTTAAAAACTCATTTAAATATCAAAATTTTGACTGACGCTAACTTTTTTCTCTCATGACATATTTTTTGCTAACATTTTTATCTCATGTGATATTTTTTTAAAAACTTTTTTAAAATCTTCTTCCCTTGCTTCATGCTCTTTTAAAACATTTCTGTTTTCATTATTAAAAAGCAACAGGTTTATATTTACTAAATATTCCTCAAAATCTAAACTCAATAATATTTTTCCTAAATCTCATTATTTGCAAATTTCCTTTATTTTTATTTCTAATTATAAAAATTTAATAAAATTATATAAATTAATCACGTAATTTAAGTATCAATTTATTGCTTTAAAACAAAGATAAATAAATTAAAAACCTTAATCAATTAGTTAAGATATAATAAACATTTTTATATGAAAAAAAAAATATAATTAAAAACATTTTCATTTACAAAAAAAAGTTAATTTATTATTTAAATTACACATACTGAAACTGATGATTAAAACGTCAATGGAACAAAAATAATTTATGTTTATTTTTTATTCAATTATTTTTTTTTTTGCTAAATATTTATTGCTTTACTGTTAGTACTCTATATACTAATGAACAATTTAATTTTATTTTATTTCATATATAATTATTTTCTTATTGCTTTTTACTAAGGGTAAGTATGTAGAGATAGGGGTGGGGGAGACAAATGTGACATACAAAAAACGACATATATAATAAATATAAAGTACGTAATAATTTTGTATTTTATTGCGATTTATTTTTAAACATTTTTTTTAGCAGCAGCAGCAACAACAATAATAACAGCAACGTCAAAAAATAATTCAAAATGATATTAAAGATATAGTTTTAGTAAAGAAAAAAAAAATAACTTATAATGGACAAATAATATAAACAAATGGTATAGACATTATTATTTAAAATAAAATATTTAATATAAAATAATACGTAATATACATATGTACTCGTTTATTGAAAACTATTTTGACAAATATTATTAAAAAAAGAGAATTTCTAAAAGTGATTTTTTTTGTTGTTGTTTTAATGACGGAGAGTTTTTAAAAATATAAACAAACTTGTTGTTTATGCAAAGCTGCCAGATGTTACATAAAATAAAGGATTAAAAATTTAAGATTCTAAAGCTACACATTTGATATTTTAAATGAATTACTTTAAGTTAAATGTTTTTAAATTGTAATAAAGTTAATTGGTTTAAAAAAAAGATTAGAAAAACGATTAAAAATTCCAATATTTTAAAAATATATTAAATTAAAAACACTTATTTCACAAAAATCGCTTTTTTCACAAAAGAATTTTTTTTAATGTTTTTCTATAAAAATCAAAATCTGTTTAAAACAAAAAATCTCATAGAAAATTTTCTAAAAACCGTATTTTTATTATTAATTTAATTTAAAAAAAACTAGATTTTCACTTTACCAGTTCTTCTACAAAAACAAACCAAAAAAACTGGTTTCTTATCTAAAATCGAAATCATTTGAAAACAATTTTTCTCAAACATTCTGAATTTTTATATTTAAAAATTCTTAAGAAAAAAATCGAGTTAAAATAAATCGATTTAAAAAATCAATAAAAAGCGCTAAAAATAATAAAATCGAAATTATGATCAAGTCTTCTTTATATTACTTGTTAATGCGGCCAACAGTTATGTAAATATTCAGGCCTTTTTAGAAAAAAAAAAATATTTTTTTATAAAAAATAGTGAAATTTTATTTTTTTTTCAAAAAATTATAGAAATTTGATAATGTTAAAAATTTAAATAAAATAAGACCCATTTCATTAAAAGCCAAGCATAAGTTTTGAATTTATTCTTAGTTTCGTGTAAATAGTCATTAAAAAGTTACATAGAAAAATTAAAAATAAAAAAAATGATTTTGTGATTTTTAAATGAATATTTTGATTAATTTGTGAATAAAATCAAAATTTTTGCATTGATTTAAATGAATTATGTTTTGTTTTATTTCCAATAAATCTATCAAACGATAAAAATGTGAATTTTTATTGTTTTTAAAAACATTTTTCTCAATTTTTTATAAAATTTCTATTATTTTCAAAAAATTAACTTAATATGTAGAGCAAATGTCTTAATTTAACAAATCGCGATTTATCGAGAACTCGACTCAATTTTAAGCTTAATACTTATAAATATTGTGCATTCGAATTGCCAGAACATCTTCTGCCGCTTATTTTTTTCATTTTGTAACTCTGTGTTGTTGAGCCTTTTAAAAAAGCATAAAGAAATTTATTTCTTTTCTAATTAACTAAATCGAATAATAATATTCCTAAATATAAACAAACTTACTAATCTAAATTCTTAAATATTAAATAAAAATCGCTTAAATGATGTTTCAATTAATTATTACTGATTTGTTAATATGGCTACCATATTTTTGCAAAACCTATCATATCTGGCTACCTTATTAATCTCCTCTTTAATTTAATAATTTGCTCTGTGTCTCTCTAAATTTTCGTTCAACTCTCAGCAAAGGCAGTAACATTAAAAACAATAACAACTAGCAAAGGAGCACTTAATAAAAAGCAATAACAACAAAATTTTAAATAATAAATAATGACAGTGGCAACAATTAAGTTAATACACGATTTAATTATAATTGCTGGCTAGTCGGTATGTTTACAAACATATGTACACACAAACAAATATTCATATTAATTTACTATTTATTTTGCCTGCCTGCCTGCCTGCCTGCTTACTTGCTCGTTGACTCTATTTTAAAATATCTTTTGATGAAGCTGTTTTTATTGTTATTGTTGTACAACAACAATGATCATTTAGTATTGATCATAATGGTGTTGATTTAATTGTTGTTTTTTTTGTTTCGTACTATTCAAGTAAGTACGACTAACTACTGTTGAGTTTTTATGCCTTCGTTTGCATCATGTACTCAATTCAATCACCACTCGTTTTGTGGGTAATTTAACTGAACAAAATTATTTATTATTGTTGCTTTTCGGATTTTTCTTTTTTTAATTTTTATGAATACAGATATTTATAATTTATTGATGCTGTGTATTTAGTTGAAAGGCAAATAAAACACTTATAAAATATTTTGACGTGTAATGTATTTAAATTTACACCGTATACAAAAAACACTAAACCCTCAATTAACGTAATGTAAATTGTTTTATTAAAATTTTAATGGAAAAATCGATGTACTCTTTTATTTTTAAAATATATAAATAGGAATTTATGACAAAAACTCAAGAATTTTTTCAAAAATTATTAATTTAGAAAAAAATACTTAATTAGAAAAAATATATAAAAAAAGTTAAAAAAAAAATTTAAATTTAAAATCTCGAAAAAATCGAATAAAAAATTAAAACATCGCTTATTTTAGCAGAAAAAAGAAAGACAAATTTAAAAAATCTTTAATTTGATGAAATAAATAAATATAAACAAATGATAATAAATTTAGACGGGTAAATAAATTATTTTTTTAATAATCCAATACTTATAAATACGATATTAATAAACTAATTTAATTAAAAAAAATCGCTTAAATCTCTAGAAATTATTATTAACCAAAATATTAATTTCATCAAAATATTACAATTCTTCACAAAAACAATTACAAAATTTCATTAAATATCAATAGATTCTACCCACAAAAATAAGGAATTCAATATTCAAAATAAGGACTTCTATATTCAAATATATTTTCCTCATTATCTGCCCTTTAAAATGTATAATTTTATTATTTTTAAATTAAATTTGTCAAAAGAGTTTTAAGTGTTATTTTGTATCCATTGAATTTTGATTCGTATTTACAATATATTTTTTTTATTTATTTTGTTTTGAAACGAACTTATAAAAAAAAGAAGATAAAACACAACAAGAAAAAATAATAAACACGAACAGTAAATAACAACAAAAAATTTGCGGCAAATTTTTGCTCTCTTTCTTATCCTCTTAATAAACTGGCACACAAAAAAACACACACAAACACACTCTCGTAAAATAACGAAACATGCGAAAGAGACAAAAGAGAGATATTTTTTCTCAAGCAAAAAAGAAACGAACAAAACAAAAAATTTTATGGAAAATAAAAATAAATAAAACGAAAAGTTGACAAGATTTTTTCGAATATAAATGTTTGCAAAAAATTATGGAATTTATGAAATGATATATTTAACGAATTAACTTACCTTTATTTCTTTAAATTAAATAAAATAATCCACATTTACTTATAGCACCTAAGGAGACAAACGATGACCAAAAAAAAATGCAACACTGGTGACGAAGATTTACCTGGTCGTTTAGCGAATTTAACAAACGATACCAGGTGTATTCCAAAATAGATTTATTTTTTGGACAATAATTTTGTTTGTTTATTATAATGAAACAATATTTTATTACATGTTTTAAGTTTTATAACAATTTTTTTAGTTAATTTTTATTTCTTTAATATTTTTTAAAACTTTTTTTTATTTTTTTGGAAAAAATCACTATTATTTATTATTTACTTTTGATATTTTTCTCGGCTTTTCTTATATTTCGCGCTCTACTACATTAATAATTCTTTTTTGTATAAATAAAAAATAATCACACACCTATTTACACTTATACTTTTACACTTTTTTCAATTTTTTCATAATAAAAAACTCGTTTATTTTACATACACTCGAAATATACATAAATATACACACACACGTACTAGGAGAATGCAAGATGATGATGTTGTTGTTTAAGAAGAAGCAGAAAAATTACTCGTTTTTTGAATGATTTTGTTTTATATATTTCTTTTTCTTCTTTTCTTTCTTATTTTTTTTTTTGTTGTTTCTTTATTTTGGGTTTGCGTATACGTACAACACGGTTAGATGAAAATATATAATTTTTATTATAAACTTCTTCTTCTTCTTTTACGTATTCGTATTGTTGTTGCTACTTTTTAATTTTTTCGTTTTTCACACACACTTATACATTGACAAAAATTTCACAAAATATAAAAAATTTTCATTTAGAGATTTCGCTTTGAAAATTTTGAAATTTTCTTTAAATTTTATTACTTTTAATTCATTAAATTATTGATATTTAAGATTTAATTAATTCTTTTAACTTTTCTGAGGTTTTTACAACAATTTTGTACAAAAATTATAGAGCCAGGCCGTTTTTTTTCTTTTCTCGTTTCTATTTTTCTTTCATTATTTTATTTTTCTCTTTTTTATATTCTTTCGTTTTTCTTGCGTATGGCACTTTTACGTATGCTCTAATTGATGTTTGAAAAAGGACTGATTAAAAGAGAAAAATTTATGAAAATCAAAAACTATCAGAGTTGCATAACGATGGTAGTTACTAATGTGTATTAAAAAATACAACACTGTGTATACGAATTGAAAGAAGAATAGAAAAATTGGTTTCAAGGATATTTCTAGTTAATACATTTTGGAAATTAAGAGACGATTAAGATCTTATATCAATTAAAAATTGTAATAAATCTAAGATTAAAATGACATCTTAAAATAGATATTAATTTAAAATCTCTCAATTTTCCAAGTTATTTTAAAGAATTCACCTTAATTGAAAAAATTATTGTGAATTAATTAATAATAATAATAATAATAATAATAATAATAATTATTATTATTATTATTATTTCAAAATAAGAATTGAGAATCAAGCATGAAAAAATTCACTTAAATAAACTTTACTTATAAGAATACTATATATGGTCTCAGATGAACGCTATTAAAAAAATGCAAACTTCATTAATAAATTGATTTTTTACATAAAATATCAAACAATTAAAGTAAATAATTTAACGTAAAATATATTGAAATTGTTATAATTAAAGCATATTTTACAGAATTACATTAATTTTCTGTTATTTTTAGAATAAAACGTATTACCGAACTCTGTATTATCATTGTTTCGAAAACTGCATTACCTTAACAGGGTTGGTAAATTAGTTATATTAAGTTATAATTAACATAAGAATAGTATAGCATTTCGATATATAATTTAAATTATAATTTTAAAATAAGGCAATAATATAGTATTTAATTTTTATATTATTATTTCACCCGATTTAAAAATAATTTTAATACTGAAGAGTACTTTTATTTGTGATTATCTTAAAATTTATAGGCCTTTAACATTTCAAAATATTTCTCTGAATATCATTATTAATAACGGTCCGATTTTTATCATATTGATGTAATTTGAAGAACATTATTTAAGAAAGTTTATTTTATAATAACATAATAAAAATATTTTTGATTCTTCCTAATTGAGGAAATGATTCACATATTGTTAATCTCTTTCAGCCGTATTAAAAAAATTGATGTATGCTTGATAAAGGTTTATTAACTTTTTCTTATGGAAATTTACATACAAAAAGTTAGTAAACCTTTAACAAACATACATATTTTGGAACTAATGAAGATTACCGGAACTATTAAAATTAAAATATAATTTTGTTACATTAATAAAGTTTTTCTGATTGGATTAAACACTTTCTCCTCTTGATATGTGGAACGTCGGCTTCGTTAAATATTTTTTAAGATCCGCCATTTTTATACAAAATCTCAATTTTCTTCTCAAGAAGTCATTTAATATAGTCGTGTCGTATATTATTAAAATTAATTAAGATTGTATTATTATTAATAAAGATATTCAGAGAAATATATTGAAATTTCAATGGAATATATCTAGTAAATCGAGAAAAAGCGGACACAATTTTTATAAATTTTTTATCACTATATTCACAAATAAAAGTAATCTTAAATTAGTATCAAAATAATTTTAAATTATAGTTCCGGCGATCTTGATTTATGTCTCGTAGATATATGTAAATTCGATATACAAGTTTTTTATATATTTGGGGGATTCACAAAGTGTCATTAATCATAAAATTTTTCAATGAATAAAAAATATTGTAATTGCTTTTCTTTTGTAAAAATTTATGACATCGAGTCTACATTATATAAATTTGTATCAAGACAAATGTCAAATATTTATTTGAGTTGCAGACAATTTTTTTATCGCTGTAAATTTTAGGGGAAGACGTATATCATGAAAAGTACAAACAACAATCAAGCATTATCAAGATAAAGTTGTCAGTGACAATTTTCTTTTTAGTGCTGAAATAATACTGACAAAATCAGTATACATTAGATTTTGATGTTTGTCTTGATAAAATTTTTTCTAATGTAGACTCAAAGTGACATTATTACAATACGACATGATAACACACATTGTAATTCCCCCATTTGTAAAAAAACAAACATTTTTTAGAACACTTCCCTCCCTGACTTTTGAATTTAAGAAACTTTTATCAAAGCAAGTGTCAAATTACCAATAGAGTATAACAGTTAAACAGCTGTTTATAACATAACAAATTTGTCAGTTTTTTCATTACAATAGTCATATTGAATATTAAAACAAAGCAAGAAGCAAGAAACTAGAAAAAAATATTTTTTTTCAACCTTTTAAGCAAGAAAGAAGAAAAAAATAAAGAAAAAATATATTCGATTTTTCGTTAGTAATTTTAAGAAATTTTATTTGCTAAATTATTGAATAATACAAGAAACATGTAAAATAAAAAGTATTTTTACTAAAACTAAAAGAAATTTGTGCAAATTACAAGGGGAAAAAGTGATATTTTATATAAAAAAGCTAAACAACGCAATTAGACAAAGAAGTTTTTTCTTCACAATTTGGAAGGTGGAAAACGGACAATAAAAGAAGAAAAAAAAAACAAATTTTTTAAAATTTATAAAGCGAAAAATATATACGCAATAGTGCATAAAAAGCAAATTAAAAAAGATTCAATAAAATTCAAAATATAATTTACAACGTGATTTAAAGTGATTTAAAAAAAATATTTGAATAAACAAAAGAAATTAAAAAATTTCCCTTAAAAAGTCCTTAAAATAAAAAAGTGTTAAAAAAATATTGTTCAAGCATACATAAAAAAGTGTGAAAATAATACACTAAAAATAAAAAACGAAGAAAAAATAATCAAAATATTTTGCTGTGTTGTACAACAACAAGAAAAATCTACTTTACATTTTATTTTTTTTAGTTTATTCTGTTATACTACGACTTCATACGTTAATAATCAACTCGCGAATCGCGATTTGTACTGTTCGTTGCTCACAGCAATTTTATAAAATTAAATTTAAACAAATTTTGATTTATTTAGTGTGCTATATGGAATTAAAAAAAGGAATAAATAATAAGAATAAAATGAATAATACAATAAAATCGCTATTTCCTTCACTTGAAGTGTTTTGTTGTAAATTTTATTTTTATTATTACTTTGTTTTTATTTCTCTGTGACTTTTTTTGGGAATGTAAAGTTGCCATATAGTAGTTTTGTTAAAAAATATAGATATTGAATTTTTGGACAAAATTTAGCGGTTATGAAAAATATTGTTTATAAAAACGTTTAATACATTTATTTAAATAACATTCTAATCAAATCTAATTTTTAATATTAATTATAGTTTTTCCTTTAAAATTTCTTTAAATTACAAAATCCTTACAAAACTCTAGATCTGGCAGTTCTGTTTATAAGTGTATTGTGTTAAACTGTTAAATGAAAATTGCAGTAATTTTATACTTTTTTTTTCTAACAAGTCCTAATTTTTTTCTTTAAAGCTAATAAATGAACATTAATTAAATGCTGCAAAAATCATAACACAATTATTAAGAAAAAAGGTAAGTTAAAAATAATAATAATTTAAACAGCTTTTAATTAACCACTACCACCCCCTCCCATCTCATTATTTTTCATTTGTGTTCATTTAGCCCAATTTATTTTTAAAAGAAATGATGCAAAACTCTTAAATTATTTAGTAATTCTATAAACTTTCCTAATTTGTTAATTTCATTAATATATTATAAAGAAATTACAAATACTTGCATTTTGTGTTGTTGTTTTTATTATTATTTTTATTTTTTTGTAATCGTGCATTTACTTTTGTTTGCAATTTTGTGTTTGTTAGCAACGTGTAGCCAGATGTTTGATAACAAAAACACCAGTGGATAATTAAAATAATGTTGCCAGAGGACTTTTTTTTATAGGATTCCTAAAGAAAACTAAATTACGTTTATACGCACTATTATTGCAAATAAAAATAACTTGCATAGTTGTCAGAAGTAGGGAAAAATCCCTTAGTCGCTAAATTAGCGTCGTAGGGAAAATCGGAGAGACATTCAACATTAAGTACTTTTTAGTTATGCTAGACTCAGTGATAATAGGATTAAATATCGTAATAGAATGTCCCAAAATAAATATAAAAAAATTCAAATGGAGGATCATTGAACCATTTACCAACAATTTGTTTCAATAAATTTTCAATTATTTCAAATTTTTTTCTTATTGTATTAATTATTTAATCAAAATAAAAAAAAAATAAAAACTTAAGTGATCAACTGACTGATTGAATACATATTTTTAATAGTTTGAATTTTAATTAAAGAAATATTTTAATTGAAACTGAAATTTTTATCTGTAAAAATTAAATTTAACACAGAAAAAAAAAATATTAAAAAAAAAAAAAAATAACTAAATTATTA
>MINK01172066.1:19441-36683 GCA_001735545.1 Phormia regina
ATGTTCTTAAATCACTAGTTCGAGAACTGGTGTAATCAGAACCACTTCAGTTCCTTGTACAACATCCTCAGAACTAATGGTATCACAACCAAATTTATCGCTAATGAAGTAGAACCTAATTGTGATTATAAATTCGTTTTAGGAATGTTTTAGATAACTAGTGCTAAAGTACTAATTCTGTATGACTTCTACATAACTCTTATAGCACTAGTTCTGGATGTGACAATTTTAAACAAAAATTATTGGTCGTAACGCCAAAGTAGAACAAGTGCAGGCTATTTTCATGTGTTCAGGAACTAGTTGTCAAACTAATAATTTTTTTCCTGGGTAAATTGAATATAAATTTTAAAATGATTTCAAATAATTTTAATATTAAACAATTTACTCAAAATCAAAGTATTTTAGAAAATTAAATTGAAATTTTACACAGAAAAAAGTAAAAATATTTGGAATAGTTTTTGTCTATGATGAATCCTTTAATATATCGAATTTCGAAAATGTTGTTGATTAAGGTATTTTATATTTATAAAAGGATTTGAAATAGTTTTAAAATTCTGATTAATATTTTAATTGACATTTTTTCTTGACTATGATACAATATCTAATAAACAAATTTCGATAAATTTTAGTTCATAAAATTACGGTTATTTTTGAATTATTGCAGAATTATTTTCATTATTATATAAAAGCTGCAAAACCAACAATAAATTGTATATAAATATATTGTTATTTCTCTTTAATTGATAATTCATATTTGCAATAATGAACAAACGACCCCTATGGGATGATAGCTAGCTGCACCAGCACAAGCACCAACAACATCAGCAGGTACAAAACAATATGCAAGTAAAATTGTATCATGTATGAATTACTAATAATCTTCATTAAATAATAATATTAATAATGATGATCATGAGATGTACATATATGCATTCATTTATAAACAATTTCTCCTATACAAAGCAAAACAAAACAAAAAAAGTAAAAATCGTATAATACTTTTTAATACATGTGTACTACAAACAATATTTATATTTGTTGATTGGTTTATCTGCTTGTGAACCCTCGATGGCTTGTAACCCACTTAAAAATGAATTCATTTCAATTTAGCACAGGCACTCATACAAATAGCAGTAGCAGCAACGACGATGAAACGAATCGAGGCAAGTAAATAAAAAACCCAACAAAGAAAATGAAAATAATAATAATAAAAATTAAAGCTGGAGTATGTACACAGATATACAACATATAACATATGACTCTGACTATATGTGCTTATAGTAGTATATTATATTTATACTTGTATAAATAAACTTTTTCTTTTCATCGTTTTATATTGCTGCTGTCAGCTATTGTCTTTTTTATTTGGTTTTTAACTGATAATTTCACAAAAAAATAAAACGAAAAATAAAAGATGTAATTTTAAAATTATAAGTAAAAGTTTTTTTCAACTAAAATATTGTTAAAAACTAATAAATTCACTTCCTAGTTAAATTCAAAGTTGCCGTATTATAATAAAAATCAAGAGAGCTATATAACGGTTAGGTTAAGTGTTACCATTTAAGAAAATATAATAGAAAGTATAAAGCTGCCAGGTTTATTTGTTAATATTCTCAAGATCTTTTTAGATCCATTTTGTCGTACAACTTGTATGTATGTATTTTTAATTTATTATCTAGACAATTTTTTAATTATTAATTGTTATAAAAAACAATGTAATATATGTATTTCCCACATAGAGTTCATAATCCCGGAAAATATATAAAAATTATTATCTTAAATATTAGTTTAATGACAATTAACTGTTTTATTTCATTCTAATTTTTCTATAATAATCTTTAAAATGTATAATAAAATTATAAACTTATTAGTCATACTATAATTAACCTTAAGCTGTTATTAAAATAAAAAAGTGTTTAAATAATAATAAAAAAAAATTAGCACACTTAACTTTAAAAGAGCAAGAATATTATAAAATTCTTTGGGAAGATAGAAATGAGTATTCTTGTTGTTGTTACCTTAGAGTAGGTATTTTCGTTGTTTGTTTTAACAAAAAAAAAAAAAAATACTCACATATATGAACAGACATATGAGAAATATTTCAACACATGTTGAAATCAGACAACAAAGGATCCTATAACATATAAACTCAAAACAATAACAACAAACATTCTCTTAATATTTCTCCACAATTTAATAATGACCATTAGTTTTTCATTATTATATTTATTTGAAGTCATTGTTGCCAGATTAAATGGATTATTAATATATTTCCGAAAAGATTTTATTATTATATTTATTTGACATTATATTTATAAAAATTAGTATTACAATTTATTTTTGATCAATAATAATTAAAAAAAAAAACATCAGTAAATAACAAGTTCATTCAGTTCTGCAATGACTTTCTATTGTATACCGGTTAAGTCAAGTTATTGGTGAGTGTCTGGTGGTCATATTGTTTGAAATCAAATCTGTTGTATTTTTATTCCGAATTCGGTAAAAGTTTGCAAACTGAAGAGATGCAATCGTTTACATTCTGTTTACATTTTTGCCGGATTATATTTATTCTATTTAGCTTTCAGATTTTGGCCTGCTTCCGTGTAAGATAAAACTTCCTCACACTTCAGTATGCAATATCAAATCAAAACTTAACAATATGCAAAGTTTACAAATTGTTTAACAATGTAACATAATAAATTTCTTTAAAGGTATTTTGAAAAATTGTATTTGCAAAAATATATTAAATTATTTTGTGATACTGATTTATCTATCACTTGTTTTTTTGTGGAAATATTTTTCTTAATAGCAGCCTTTTTTAACTTTGTGGTATGTCCAAATTGACACAATGACTGAATCATTGTCAATTAATAAAAATTACAATTATACCAAAAAATCTTATACAAACTTATGATAAATATTAAAATCTGGCAGCCCTTATTGTGGTACTATTTATTTTTTTTCCATTAAACTAAAAGTACTAAAAATATGTGCTTATATTAGCAGGTAGTGTAGATCATTGATTTGGTCGTTTATATTTATTAGTTTAGTTTTTCTACGACAACAACGTAATAATCATGATGATCATTATTATAATAATGATCATTATCATCATGATTTTTATTTTGATTAGTCTGATTGAGAAGTTGTGACAGAAAACAACTTTAGTTTATAAACAGCAGCAGCAAGTAAAAGTACGTTTCTAATTTAAAATATGTAATAACAAAATATACCAATACACGTGTGCAATACATAAATGGAAATACCACAAATAAATAAAAAAAAACAAATTATTATTAAAAAAAAAAAACTATTATTACGCTTTGTTGTATCGTCAGATAAAAGAGATGAATTACAATTGTATCGAACGATTGAGGGGCAACAGAGTGGAAAAAAACTTAAAGAGAAAAAGATTAAATTAATTAAAAAAAAAAAGTAACTGGAAAAAATAAAATAAAACAGCATACAAGTAAAGTGTTATATGGAATAATAATGAAAAGAGCATACTTAATATGCAATAAAAATATTTTACTTATAGAAGAAAAAATAACAATTTTATTTAAGAAATATTTTAAAATTAGTTAAGAGTTAATTGTATATATTTGAAATATATTTTTATTATTTTTTATGTATAAATTATACATATAATACCTTTTGCAGTTAAACGCTCCAATTGTAATTCTTGTTTTGTCTAATAAAATACGGATTTGTTTTTGTTTCATTTTAAGTATGTGTTTTTGTTTTTCTTCTTTAGTGTGTTTGCATGAGTGTATAGTTTATGTATAGATTTGTGTGTTTGTTAATTAAATAGTGTGTTGTGAGAGTATTTATTGTTGTGATTAGTATTTTTTCTTTGTTTATTATTTTTTTTTTGTTTCAAATCAAGACCAACGCGCAAAAACACGTTCTTGAAAAAAATTAAAATCGTAAAGAAGCAAAAACTATGTTTAAATAAAATATACATATGTATTGTATATAAAAAACTATATTAAACTCTTGGTATTATTTTGTTATTATTAGTTTTATTTTTTAGTTAAATAATAGTTTGTTTTTGTTTATATTTATTATTATGTCTCATTTAAAAAAATGACGCTATAATTTAAGATTTTGTTATCAGTAAAAATTTTGTTTTCTATTATGTATTTTAAAAATTTGTTGTGACTATAGTTTTTTTTTATAGTCCAGACATTGCAAAAACAACTATGAATATATTTTTGTTAAATTATAAAATTATTTGCTAAATTACATGTGGACGCGTGTTTACACGGTTAAAATTTAATAATTAAAATGAAGTTCAAACTTTTATTTTTTAAATGATAATTTGTTTAAAGTCGTTTTTAATAAATTGCAATATGTATATATGTATGAAGTAAATGAAAATATAAAAATATATTTATTAATTAATAATTTGTAAATTTGTTAATAAATTGTGATATTTAACTTAAATTTTCTTAAAGTATTATATGAAAATTTGTCTAATAATATGGCAACAAAATTTCTAATAGGAGTTACCACATTAATTGTATTACCGTTATTTCAACTTTTTTTCTTTTTGTTCGTATTATTAAATTTATACTCCTGATCTTCACCTAACATAAAACATTTAATATTAACACTAACATTATTTTAATAGTAAATAATGTTAATATTGATTTTTTCGATGTTTAAACCCTGTTTTTTAAGTGAATTTTAATAGAACCCTGTTTAAATATCGAAAAAATTAACGTTTACATAAATTTCAACGGTCTTCATTTACTGTTAACATGCTACTACTGTTAATGTTTAATATTTTATGTTAGGTGAAGACTACGAGTTATCAAATTTCGTAATTCCGATAAAATTGCTTGGCTTGCCAATAATGGGCAGTTCAACGTTGAAATGTAATAAAACTGATTATATTATTTATTTAAAATGACGATTATGAATCTTAAAATTGTAAATATTAAGACGATTACCAATGAAACCCCTACAGGAAAACCATTAATTGAAAATCTCTTTATAATTCTCATATAAATTATATTCATTTATTGAAGATTTTTATTTTAAAAAACATTAAAGAAATTTTATTATAATTATAATTTCCTTTTTTCTACACTCGTTTCAGATTTGATTTTTTTTAATTTCTACTAAAAAGGTGTAGAGTTTCGGCTCTCTCCTAAAAGAATACACCACACAAGATAAAAAGAAGACGTTTAAATGTTGGAAACTGAATGCTTTTAAATGAAGGGGCATCATCATAATTCCCTTCAAAATATAAATCATAAAATCTAAAAAGAAAAGAAACTGCAGCCAAACAAAGATTTTGAAAGCAACTCACTGCCAATTTAATTCAATAAACAAACAAAGAAAACAAAAAACCGTTTAAAATATTCGGTGACTGTTAGAAAAGTCAACAGATCCTCTGCTAGAAAATAAAAGCCTTAACAAAGCTGGATCTTAATTGTAGCACAACTTTAAAAACTTTCAAAATACTACGAATAACAAGAGCAACAAAATGTTGTACGTTTTTCACGTCGACGTGGGTCGCATGTTAAATTTCGACATGACAGTGGCACTGTCCTCTGTTGAAAATCTCAAGGACACAATAGAACGTTTGCATGGTATACCAGCGGCCAATATTGTGCTATTGGTGAGCGGTGGTGAAATGTTGACACACACCACTCAGGTCTCCTACTATTCTGCCGGCACGGATACAAATCCCATTTATATGTTCTTAACGGGAGATGTTAAATTGCCACCACAATTGGCTCCTGTGGAAGCTGATTTGGATTTAAGGGAACAAGTTGAACGCAGCCTAGAGCTGCCGGCTGTCTATGAGACGGTGGTAAGGAGGGCTCAAATAGCATTGCGTATGCATGATTTGGCGCGAGACGAAGATCGCATGTGTGAACGTTTGGTACATGAACAACATTTGCAGCAGCAAGGTTGGTCGGCGGTGGTAGCTAATATGGAAGATCTGACGGAAGAATTTCGTCAACGTTTTCGTAATTTTTGCGAGGCCTTTGATCGTCACTTAGAAAGACGTTCTTCATATTTGGAACTTTTAAGAAATTTCTCTGATGATTTGACAAAACTATCACGCATACCCATATTACCAGGACTTATGCCTTTGGCAGAGGCGGATTTTCATGGTTTTGATGAGTTTTTGGAAAACGATGATGTCTTTTCTAGATCCACAAACCAACAACAATCGGTATTAATGGTGGGTCCTAATGCGACCGCAGCTAGAGCTAACGATAATGCGGAATCATCTAATAATGGTGCTGGAAGTGCCGATAATGCTGAAGACAAGACAAGCACTTCTTCAACTTCAACTTCTCCCAATAAAAAACTGAAAATGGCCAATGAATCGAACGAGGAGCGCAGCTCACAAACCTCACAAACTTCTATAACTTCGAATACGACGCGCAGATTAAATTTGTTGCAGTGGATAACTTCTAAAGAGAACCACAATGCTTTGCGTACCATGTCCGACGAATGCATCCAGGGCCTGGCCACCTTCAATGAGGATGTCTACGAAAAGTTGAAACAAGAAGTACAAAGTATTATTAAATTGGCCGAACAAAGTGACGTCAAAGAGATACGCGGTTTGGGTGAACGTCTCTGTAAACTGGAGGAATTCAAATATAAAATCAAAAGTATGGTCAAAGATCAAAGGGAACTCTCGACCGCGTTTCAACAAAATCAAAATAGGGCCATTAATTTAAGAGACACCTCTATATTGCCCGATCTGTGTGCCTCGCATCAATCTCAGTTGCTAGTGATGTTACAGAACCACAAGAAGATACGTGAACATAGACACTGCATAGCCAAGGCCAAGGATGAGTTGGGTGCTAATCTACATGCCCGTCTTAAGCGTATCGTATATATAGAAAATGCAATGAGCGAATTTGACAATCGTTTGCTGTTCTATCATCGATGTTTGAGACGAGCTGAACGTCACATACACATTATTGAGCAAATACATCAGGCACCCAATATGTATGTGGCAGCAGTGACGGAAGTCATGCGCCGTAAGATATTCTCTACGGAATTTCGTTTATGGGCCTCTAAATTAGCAGAAGATTTCGATTCCATACACAGTGAAGAAATGAAAAGACGTCAACAGTTTAATACAAATTTCGAAGGACATTTTTTGAATATTCTATTTCCGGGCATGGCAGATATGCCACCAGCTTTTGCTAATGAAAATCCTTTAATATTTGATGCTCGTTTGCCGAATATAACAAGATCGGATATAGATGTTTTGACCTCACATTTGCCCGAAATGGCTTCGCAAATACAACTGCCCGACATGGAACCTGTGATATATTTTTTCGTCTCCCGTTCGGGTACTCATCAGCGAGAACGTTTCGAAGAATTGCTCAAACAAAAACAAAAAAGGGCGGCAGAAGAGTTTAAACATTTAACGGGTGAAGATGAGCAATCTTCCTCCTCTAACACAGCAATGGTGGTAAGTGGAAAAATGCCTTTAAATCCTAGATTAAGTGAATTGCGTAAAGACGCTTCAGGTGGTACAGCAGTGGGGGGTGGGGAAGAATCTGAAACAGATACCGAAACCGAATTCGAACAAGTTCCACCCAATAGCCAACAATCGGTGGCGACATCTACCAGTGAAAATCTTTTAGAAGTTTCTAAAATCACAAAAAGCACCTGTACCGATCAAGTGATCACTCAAAGTGCAGAAACATTGACAGAGGAAACTGCAGAGACCCTTAAGAATGAAGTCACACACATGCGTGTTATGTTGGGTGCCATGTCCAAATTGGCCTTGGAATGTATACATTTGGCACGTAGCAATTTGCAAACATTCCGCGAAGAGTCCATAACACAAAAGGAAGATTTGCAATCAGATCTACAGTTTCTCAATGACAAATGGAATGTTTTACGAATGCAGTGTGAGGCTCGGGAACAGGAGCTTAAAGATCAACACGCTAAAAGAGAGCAACAAATTTTGGAACTCCAAGAGCAACTGAAGAAACGTGATATGGAATTAAAAGAAGAAAAGGAATTAAATTCGGAAATGTCTACAATGAAAATAAAATGTGCAACTTTGGAGGCCCAACTGGACGAGCTTAAGGATAAATTGAAATGTATGGATGCAGAAAAAGAGCAAGCAGTAATGGAGGCCAGAGAAAAACTTTTGCACGAACACAAAACCGAAATTGAGTCTCTAAGACAACGTTTCAAATTAATGACCTCTATGGAAAGATCACCCTCGGACCTTAGCCTCGAAACAAACCCCTTAGCTGATAATGTCATAGAAAAGCATGTCCATGACACTTTACTCAGTCAGCTGCGTAGCGAATTGGAAATGGAAAAAGAAAAAGCCATAACGGCCGCCATAGAATTGGAACGTTCCATTTGGCAATCGAAAATATTCCCCTTGAATTCAGAATCTGTGATGGCAAATGTTAGCATACTTAAGGAAATGCTAGAAGAAAAAGAACGACAATTGGAACAATTGCGTGAAAAGGATCTCATGTTAACCAAGGAAAATTATCAATTAAAAACGCGCCTGGATGCGCTTACCAACGAAGAAGGCAATAGTTGGTTAAAAGAGAAAATCGACTATCTTAATCGTGACAAATGTCGTTTGGAAGAGGAACTTAATATGGAGAAATCTAAGCGCTTAGAAATGGAAACTTCTTTTGCAGCTTTAAAAGGGTAAGAAATATATAAAAAATATAT
The DNA here is from genome assembly GCA_001735545.1 of Phormia regina. Classification (NCBI taxonomy): domain Eukaryota; kingdom Metazoa; phylum Arthropoda; class Insecta; order Diptera; family Calliphoridae; genus Phormia; species Phormia regina. Next base: position 28,133 of record MINK01172066.1, read on the forward strand.
TGGTTTTGCATAATTTTAATGAATTTTCTTTTAGCTCTACTTATGAACAGTCACCCTTGCCACGCTCCAAATCCAGTGGCTCTAGTCATAAGTTAATAGTTTTGGAATCTTGTTCCAAAGGCGATTTAGTCTTGGTGGTGTGGAGCATACGTCACGGTCAGTTTATGGTGGTACAAGATTCGCCCAGTTTATATTTTGTTCATGGTGATAGTTTGCCTGCTATGAATTTGCGTTTACCCCCAGCCGGTGATGATACTACTATACCCATGCCTTATTATGCTATTGGTCGTGTGGTTGAAAAGGAATATTGTCAAGCTAGAAAGGTAAGGGGAAAAAAAAATTAAATTTATAATAACAACTAGAATTGTTGAAATAAAATCCAAATTGTTTATGTGAATAAAACTTATTTTTGCTATGCAATATATTCCAACAAGAAAAACTAATCCCGGCCTTTTTGACAAACTAATTAAATATCTTAGCAGAAATATTTAGATATTCAATTGTTTATTTATTTAATTATTTTGGTTTTCTTACAGGATGAAAATCGTTACCGTGTTAATAGAGGCTCCAAATTCTATCGCATTAAATTGTCACCTTTGGTTTCCAGACAGTCCTCAAGACGTGAACGTTTAGAATGTAATTATATAGTGACTTTTTGCCAAATTAATTACAAATTACATATATTGTTTTTAATTTTTTCCGTGTAGCATTTTCAACTTCTATTAGCCGTTCTATATCACAATGTGAGTCTCATAGTGAAGCTTCGCAGGCTTCTTCGTCTACAGCCACTGCAGTTACTAGTACTGTATCGGGCACTTCACCAATACCAAGTGCCATAACAACAACTTCTTCGTCCGGCATAACTAGTCTGGCCAAGGATGTGGTAGATGCCGCTGTTGCAAGCACCATTGCCTCCTCAATACCTATGGCTACATCGCCCATAACAATTATAACAACCACAGCCAATCAGACAACAGCAGCAACACCGGCATCGTCATCAGCATCCTCCACTATGCTAACGTTCAAAGAACGTACCATGAGCATAACCAGTGTTACCGAAGAAGACGATGAACCGGTGTCGCTGTTAAGTGAACGTTGTCGCTATATTAGTGTCAGCGAAGAAGATGAAAATCTTTTAGCTGCTGGTCCTGCACCAACATCATCATCTTCATCATCGCCAATTGTCTCAGGAGGCGAAATGGTGGTGACGGTGGCGGCCGCTTTAGCTAACCAAAATAAAAATTTACAAACGACTGTGATAACAGAGCAACCAACAGCTACAGCCAGCAAATTGGAATTAGATTTAATGTTGGCCTCTGCCGATATAAATAACCCAACAACAACAACAACATCAGCAAACTTAACAGATGCAGGAGCCACAAATACACAAGATGATTTAGTAACAACAACAACAACCTCCACCTCAACTACCACAGGTATAGAGTCTAGTGGTGATACACCACAAATAGTAGTCTCGACCTCATCAACAATAAATGCAATAAATTCATCTGCAGCTATTTTCATACCCTCAAATCATGAAATCAACGATAAAAATTCACCCTCAATACCAACCTCAATTGGTACGACCAGTGAAGATTCTGATGAGTATAGATCTTTGGAACCTAAAGACGATACTGATTTTCCAATATCCGAATAGTGTTGAAAACAAGCTAATATTATTAATGTTATTATTATCATTACTAAAACTAGTAGACCATTTAGGAATGGGTAAATTTATTATTTTCTTTTCCTTTTATTATTAAGGACTGTGCACGAAAAAAAAAACCGTGCATGATGCTCTAGGGTTTATATCATTTTAATATGATGAAAAATAAATAATTCTGTTTGCCATTATGCTCACTAGTCGTGTACTAAATTGCATGGTAATAGCTAAACTTGTTTTTAAAATTAAAATTTTTACAAAAAGCATTCAAATACATAATTGAAATTTTTCATGAAATCATATATCGGTCATATATAATAACTGCTAGGAAGTCTGTTGTGTTATAGTTTCCTGGGTCATAATATTGTACAAAGAAATCATAATCGTGGAATGAAAAGATTGTAGGTCTCAGACAAAATAGAAAGGATGTTGAGAGAAAATAAGTTAACAACTTGGAATCTTTATTACAAAATTTGAAAGGAGATCGAGATTAAAAACCTATTCAGACGAATATTTTTCATAATTATGATTTGTGTTTAATAAACGATGAATCATTCACACTGGCTGACGTTTTTCAACTTCCTGGCCAGGATTTCCATGTCACAGATGATAGAGGGATTGTGACAGAAAAATGTAGTGTATCAAAAAGATCAAAAGTTCCAAGAAAGTTTTTGATTTGGGGAGCTATAGGTATATGCGGAAACGAAATACTTTATTTTTAAAAAATGGTTCATGGACTTTTTCGTGCTCAGTCCTTATTATTTTTTTTATTTAGTTATTATTTTTTGTTTCATTTGTTTATATAATGATACTATTAGTACTACTACTACTATAACTATTATTATTATAATACTATTATTAATATCTAACATTTTACAACACTATTATGACTATGCTTGACCAATTATCTAAAAAAAGAAGAATATATAATATTTGTATGTATTTGTGTCTTTACCTGTGGATACAAAATCTTTAAATCAAAAAAAAAGCAAAGAAAAGAAAATTTTAAAACGAAATGTTACTCTAAATTTTACACATGAATGTTGTGCTGCTACTACTCTCCCCTTCAATGTTTTATTAATATAAAACAATAAATTACAAAAACAAAATTACAATAACATATAACTTACTATTAAAAATAAAACAAACAAAAAATAAAAGGGTTATATACGTATATTATTAATTAAAAACAAAACAAAAAAATGATAATAAATAAGAAAAATGTAATAAATAGAATATTAAATGTAAATCAACAAATTTATCTTAAATATATATTTTACAAAAACAAACCACACTCTAAACACACAATTTAAAATAATTAAAGTCCAAAGTTAAAACAAATTAAAGGACAAATATTATAAATTATAAATCTTAAATATTATAGTTTAACATATTTTAAAAAAAATGATAAGGCCGCGTGTAAGCCATTTGAGTTTAAAAAATTCATTTACTCTATTTATTTGTCAATTATTAACATTTAAAAATTGTTTTAATATTTTAATTTTCTTTATTATTTAATATATGTAACTATAAATTCTTTTTTTTTTTCTTTATTTATAAATTATAACTTTAATTCTAAAGTATTTTAATTATGTTTATGAAATTTTTATTAGAAAAAAAACTTTCGTTTTTTTCACTCATCAACAAATTTTTTATTAAAATTTCAAAAATTTTATTTAAAATTTGTTTTAAACGATAAAAAAAAAAATATGGAAAAATATTTTGTATTTCTTTTCAAAAAATTATTTTATTTGAAAAAATAAATACATTCGATTAAATATATTATAAAAAACACAAAATTGATAATAAAATCATTAATTTTTTAATTTTTATCGAAAATTATTAAAAAAAAAAATTGGTCTATTCAACGATTTATCAGAGATAAAAACTATTCCAATTAATTGTTTAATTATCACAACAACTAAAGGGATCAAAATTGAAGTTATGTAATATATATACATTTATATTTTTATCGGCTTTTAAATATATTTTTCTTATTGCATCAATTAATAAAATAATTAAATATAAATAAAAATAAGTGATAACTTGAATAATTGAATATAAAATATAAAATTCTTTTTAATTGGTTGAATATCAATTTATAAAATATTTGTATGTGGATTTTCGATATTTTTTTCTATGTAAATTTTGAATTTACAATTTTTAATAATTTATTTAAACAAAAAAAATATTTGAAATAATTTTAAAAGAAAAGTAAAATTTTCATGAATATGAGGTGAATAAAAGTTCACAAGCTAATAGATCCAATCATGCATGAAATCGGAGAGCAGACGTCAGATTGTCAAGGGCCCTATGGCCAAAACTTGATATGGGGCAGATACAAATCTACTGTTGGGCATGAAAATGGGAAATCTGATAACCATGATAGGCATACTGACATGTCATTGTCCTATGGGGGGAATGGTGTGGAATCGGGATATAGGTTCCTGCGGTCTTTGCAGGATTTGCGAAGATGATAAGGAAATAGAGACAGTGGAGCATGTTTTACCCCCTAATAGAACCAATCATGCATGGAATCGTAGAGCACACTGTAGATTGTCAAGGGCCCTATGGAACCGCGCCTTATATGTCTTATATGTTTCCCAAAATATTACATCTCATACTCTGTTTGTATAAAACAAACGAAGTGTTTCTCTCCATACATTTTGACGAGACTAATTTTTCGGTCGTCTTATAAATTTACGTGAGTTGGACCATTTAATTTTCCGTGACTTATTAAAATTTAAAGTGGCGTAGCTATATAAAAGATTTTGATTTCCATTTTTACTACAAAACGAAGAATTATGTCAGCTAAGCAACGTAATTTAGATAAGAAAAATCGAATATATATTTCTACAGATTTTTCATATTAGATAAAAATGGCTTTTCGTCAAATGTAGACTTTGACATATAAAATGGAAAAGTGAAAAAAGGTTTAAGATTTTTTTAACAGTAATCCGACAATTCCCAAAATTGGATTTTTTCACATTTTCGGCTATAGAATAAACATTTTTCCGAAGCCCCGTAGATTTCGGTTTTAAACTTTTAAAAGATTTTTAAAATACATTCCACTTGTCGATTCATGCTTTGGGATTTGATAAGATATAGTCTAAAGTCAGAACTTTCATATAAAATGTGTCAAATTCGCGTGGCTGTGTACCTCGACCACTCGAGTTATGAGACTTATTTTCCGTCTAAAAGTCATTTCTATGAAGTAACTTTTCAGAAAAGTGCAAAATTATTATATGTTACTAAGTCGGGATTCACATACAGCAATTTTTCTTGCCGCAATTCTGACTTTGTAGACGAGCGTGGTAAAGAGAATGTAAAAGTTTAGTATTATTTTCTCCTTTCTCTCCTATAAACTCAGAATTGCGACAAGAAAAATTTCTGTGGGTAAACCCGGGCTAAAGAAAATTTTTATGTAGAAAAAAAGTGTGTTGATACTTTATCGTTAAAAAAAAAAAACGCAAAAAGTTTTGCATTTTCAAATTCAAAATCGTTTGTTTTTGGACTCGTTAAAGATATCAACTTCAATTTTTTTTTATTCAAAAGACAATTTTGTTCTTTAACTAGTTAAAAAAACTAATAAAATCGGTCGGAAATACTAGGATATATATGAAAGAAACTGGACATTGTACTTTGGAATAGGGTTTACTATCGAATAATCGAACAATCGACTTTTTGTTGGATATAGTCGAAATCGACTATTTGGTTTGAAAATTGTCGAGAAATCAACTTTCTTGTTGCCAGAAAAAATTTAAAAGTCGAAAATGGTCGGAAAAAGTCGGAAAAATTTCGTGAATTGTAAAAAAAAAGTAAGAAAAAGTCGAAAATAGTCGGAAAAATCTTAAAGTCGGAAAAATTTGAAAATAGTCGAAAAAAATCGAAAAGTCGAAAAAATTCGAAAATTGTAAAAAAAATCAAAAAGTCGAAAAAAAAACGTAAAAAAGTCGAAAATAGTCGGAAAATACCGTTATGTCGGAAAATTACGAAAATAGTCGGAAAATACCGTTAAGTCGGAAAATTACGAAAATAGTCGAAAAGAAACAAAAATAATCGGGAAAAATCGACCGATAATAGTCGGAAAAAGCCGATAATAGTCGGAAAAAGTCGAAAATAGTCGGAAAAAGTCGATAATAGTCGGAAAAAGTCGATAATAGTCGTAAAAAGGCGATATAAGTCGGAAAAAGTCGAAAATAGTTGGAAAAAGTCGATAATAGTCGTAAAAAGTCGATAATAGACGGAAAAAGTCGAAAATATTTGGAAAAAGTTGATAATAATCGAAAAGTCGACTTTTTGTTCAAACTATAAAACCCTACTTTGGAATGGTCTGTCTTACTACTATTAAAGTAATTAAAACATTAGGAACCGGATAGTCAATTTTATGCATTTAGTACCAAAAAGGTTAAATTAGAAAATATTGGAAAAAAGTCGCAATAAATTTATTAAAAATATAATAAGTTTTAGAAATTTATTTTCGAGGACTATTACATCCTTAACGAAACATTAATTTGCCCTTAAAATTAAATTAACCAATTATGAACCGGAAATCTCAAAATATTAATTGTGCAATTAAAGGTTTAAATGAAAGCACATATCAATAGTATTGACTGCGACCTTTCCAATGACGCCCTAAAATAAATTTACAATGGAAAATGTTCAAAATACTCATCATATTTTAATTTCGGAAAAATAAAAACAAATTTTAAAATATTTTTTTGCTCCATATGTATTACGCGCCATCCACACACGCCTTTTTTCATGTTCGAGCAATGAAAAAAATTTTGTGCGCACATGCATTTGGATAGTGTGGACCCAACATGTTCATGTTTTGTTCTTGTTCGCACACCCTTGTTCGCACAATTGTTCGAACAACCAAGTCTGCCAACAAATGTCATTTTGCATGCGGAAGCAGAGGCGCTGTATGCAAAAGTATCGAAGTGACACTGTCGGGAAACAAAAAATTATGATTTCTTCGACAAATGCTCTGCCCACTCAAAACAAAATGGAAAAAATTGTGTGTATTTCTTTACAGACGTTTTGTTCATGTGTAAACAAGAAAAAGGCTAGTATAGACGGTACGTCAGAGAAAGTAGAGTTTAGTAAATGATATACTGCAGTTATACATGGTCTTCATTGTTACATAAAACTTATTTTTTATGTACTTTCCTTATACTTAAATCTATTACTATTGAAGTTAAAATACTATTAAAACATTATCAAAAAAGTTTAAAAATATTTTATATAATGGTTATGTCATTTGTGTCAAATATTTGTCTAATCTGAACACTTAAAAATTACTGCCATGTTATTTTATGTGCCTCTTAGAGACATTTCATACGTTACCAAAATTTAATGGTTTAAAAAATCAATAGTAATTTATTATTATTTTTTTCTAGACAATAACTTTTTTGGAATAACGTTAACTACTTTTTTCTTAATCGAAAGTTCAATAACAAAAATAAACCCCTAATATTTTAATGAAAAGCTTTTTCTAACTATTGGCAACTTAAACTTTTTTAAATAAAATGTTAATATTAACATTAAGCACACAAAAAAGCTTTTTTCCACGCTCATCGATAAGATAACAGAAATACTTCATTATGATCAATTGCACTTGAGCTTTTAAATTTCACGTGATAATAGAGAAGAAAAGTATTAAAAATAGATAATATATACTCTTTATATGAAATAGAGAATAGTGAGAGAAGTAAACTTTTATTAGCAAGCTCCAAATACTTCAAGTTCATTAATTAGTATTATTTTTTACTCTCGTGCGTAATGAGTTAACATTTCTCAATTATTTTGATTTTTTCTATTTTTTCTAAAATCATATGTGTGTTAAAGTTTAAATTAAAAATAAAAACACAATATTAACTAAATTATAACAACAAACTAAATAAATGCTATAACATTTAGTGAAAGCAAAAAAACAAAAATTATTAAAAAAAAAAATAAAATAAAACAAAATCTAATTTTAATTAAGAAACAATGAAAATACGCAAACATTTATTACCACGACGTCTTGTCGATTGGCTGTGTTTTTTATTGATTGGTGTCTTTATGCCGATTATATTCATCTTTGAAATGATTGTCGTGTTACCGGCTTTCCATGAACCTGGTGGTTTCTGGCATACATTTACATTTGTTATTGCCATGTTTTTAATTTTTCAGATCAAAGGGAATTTCGTAGCATGTCTAATGGTTGATACAAGTGTTGATTGTAAGTATGAATTAAATGAGTAGCACTACGTTTATACGCCTGGTTTTATGCAAGTTCTACTAACTGGCATAAATTAAATGAATGTTGATTAATAGTATTTTGAACGTGAAAATAGACTTTTTGCACTCAATTACGAATCGTAAAAAATGTTAATGACTGAAACTAGGGTTCTTTTTAGATTCCGAAATCTCCCGGAAACATTTGTTTTAATAGTTCCGAGAATAAAAATTTTATTACCTTCACAAAGCATTACTTTATCTAGTGTTATCACGGGGTGACTACCAAGCTATATTAAGAAGGTAATGACAACGCTACAATAACTATAACACCAAAAAAATCCTTTGTAGTTTGTTTTTGTATTGTAATCTGATAATGTCAACGTTAATTTTGGCATTCCACCGTCTTTGTTTCAAAAAACAAAAACAATTCATGTAATAACAATAGAGGAGAAAGACGTAATAACACAAAATTAGCAAACACATAGTATAATTACAAGTACTCGCACATCTACAAAAACAACAATTCCTTGTATTTTGTTAGTGCATAACTACTCACAATGTTAAAATGATATGAACAGAAAGGAAGGAATAGTAAAATGCTCGCGAAAAAAATTTACATTGGAATACAAAAACAATTTGACAGTAACGCGAGGTGCGTCGATG
>MINK01172067.1:0-51387 GCA_001735545.1 Phormia regina
TTTTTTATTACAATTACACTACAAACTACCTAATAAGAATAACATACAAACCACTTCATTTCCATATAACTGTAACATTTGTATCCTTATCAATATCCTTTTCAATACACGAAGGAGATAAACCAGTCTTGCAACATATTTCATCGAAATTCGAAAGACCTGTATACATTTTTTGTCTTCCTGATGGTACAGATCCCGTAAAAACCGGGTACTTATGTATACAACGTATAAATTTATGTTGTAAACCAAAAATCACCAATTTCCTTTCATCTATATTATGATTTTGTGGACAAAGTCTTTGACAAATTGCCCTTAATGTAACGCCGTGCGTCATTGAGGCATAAAATTGAAATATTTTTTGTATTGTAGGTTTTGCTTTGTCCGGATTTAGGGCAACATATTTACGGCAGGCATTTGTGAGAGATGTACTTTGTATTAGACTTTTAAGATTTTGTGTCATATAAACATTACTATACTTGAGTATGGGTAAAAGTTGTACAACACCATAATAGACTAGATTTTGAACACAAGATTTTACCAAATTTGTTTCAACATCAGCTTCAGCGGCTATACGAGCAATGTGATTAATTCCATTTATATAGGGAAGAATCTGCAAAATAAGATTAAAATAAGAAAACGTATTTTAAAATATTCTATAGTAAATATTAATTACTTGTTGTGTGGTTAAATCCCAATTTTCTAAAGGGGTATTTTTATAATCCACCAAAAGAAGTGGTACCATATGATCTTTAACCACAGGAGGATCCGGTTTATGGGTAACAATTTTTAAATAAATTGTAGTATCACCCTCTATTTCATGTTAAAAAATATATATAAAATTAGTTATTCTACAAGTTATCCTTCTAATTACTTACCCACAATTGTGGTTACTTTTTTTTCATTTAAATCATTTATTACGGTTTCAAATATTTTTTTTAGTTTAAGTTTATTATCATCCTCCTTGGAGAGAAAGCAATTTTCCTCTTCCATCATAATCTGTTAACAAAAAATTACTAACACTTTGTTTTGTCATTCTCATGCTTAAAATATTTACCAAATATTCAGATAATTTTTTAACAACAGGTTCATATTGCACTGATCTTGCCCAAGAATCACATACAAAACATAAGTTGAATAAAAACGCATTTCGAGCATATTTTTGTTGATCTTCAATACCCACTGGGTAACCGACAATCTTCATGTCCATCGCATTAACGGTTAAAATGCATCTTTGCAAATGAGGTTTGGGTATAATATAAACGCTAATAGCATCAAAAATATCTTTGGGCACATAGTCGGGAGGAACCTTGAAGTAAATTGTAAAGAATACTAATCAACTTGCTAAAAATTATGAATTTGGATCTACTTACCTGGCAACTTATTTTAGAACCAGCGGTGGCATGGAACTCACTCAAAAAAATACAACGTATTTGTCCTTCTTTGCCACATCCTTCATAATATTGTTTATTGTTTGCTTGCATTATATTCACAATGAAATCAATATCTATTTTTATTATTCCTCTATTTTGTTTGTAAAATTCTGATAAACAAATTGATAAATAAATATACGGTACAATTTGTACCACACAGCTGTTTCATTATAAGTAAAAGGAAAATGTTGTGAAATTGTTTACAACATATACAAAAGGTTATTTATATAAAAATGATAGTTTTTCATTTTTATTAATTAATTATATTCAATAGTGTTTTTTATCAACAAAGCCTTTATTTGATGCTTTATAATTATTTGATAAATTTGTAGCTATTTATTTATAAAAAATTTAACATTTCTTAAAAACACGATATCGATAAAAACCTTCATTAGAAAACCAGTAATAATTAGTTATCGTTATAACATATACAAAAGCTATGATCTCTGTATATTCACAGCTGATTATTAAAATTTACTTCGAGCAAATTTTTGCAAATTTGTTTTTAGGATAAAAATTAATCAATTTTAAACAAAGAAAAGCACAAATAATCATGACAGAAGTAGCAACAAATCCCGTAGCTGAACGTCTTAAGTTAGGACCAAAAGAGGGTGTAACTTATCCCTTAGTTGTGAAATATTGTGGTAACTGTTCCATGCCTATAGAGGTAAGTGCAAGAAATATAATTTGTTGCATCAAAAAATTAAAATAAATTATTTTTTCCTGTTAGTATTGTGAATATTATCCCGAGTATGAAAAATGTAAAGCATGGCTGGAAAAGAACTTGCCCACTGAATTCGAACGTGTGAAGTTAGAGGAGGAAGCCGGCGATGGCACAGATGATGACAAGAAAAGACAAAAACGTGGCGGTAAAGGATTAATGAAAATCAAAAAGAAAGAAGAGGTAAACAAAAGAATAACAGTGTCAAGAGCTCCAAGAGGTAAAAAGAAGTCTGTAACTGTAGTAACTGGTTTAAGCACTTTTGGTGAGTTTTAACAGAATTTAATTATTAATTGCATTTTTAATTTTGTCAAATTTTGTTTTGTTTGTAGAAATCGATTTAAAAGTGGCTGCAAAATTTTTTGGCTCAAAATTTGCATGCGGTTCTTCAGTAACCGGTGAAGATGAAATTGTCATTCAGGGTGATGTTAAAGATGATCTTTTCGATGTTATACCCGATAAATGGCCAGAAATTGATCCCGATTTTATCGAAGATTTAGGAGATCAAAAACGTTAAAATGTTCTTTTATAAATATTTACTAAAACAATAAACGAACAGCATTTTACAAAACTAATAAGCAAAAAGTATATTAATTTGTTTCTTGTGGAGGACCCGGGAAATGGGTTTTGGTTATTTCAATTATATTGTTGACCTGTTCTTCCGTTAAACGTTCCTCACTGTCTTCAATAAGCTAAAATTAATTACATATTAATCTTACAAACTGATTTGTTTGTAAAGTTAAAATATAACTTACCAGTTGTATGTGGAGAGCACTTGATGGCGGATCATTGACCATCATTAGACATTCGTTTGTAGTTAATTTATATTGTTGCATATCATTGATAAATGCCAAAATAGCTTCACGATTTTGATGTTTACATGGGGAATCCTCCAAATATTGTAACGTTTCATAGGTAATTGTTGCTAAATTTCTTAAACCATATTTCTTTTTGGTATCTTTGATATTCTTTAGAGACTCCATTACCTCGTAATTGGATAGCACCGAAAAGCAGGGATTAATACTGAATAACATCAAAAATATTTTATTACTAATGAATATAATTTTATTAAAAATTAACTTACATTTCCATTGTAATTTATTAAAAATGTATACAAAACTTTAAGTTGTTTACAGTATGTTTTATTAGAATCTCATGAATGAAATGGTTTTCATGTGGTATCACTAATAGAGTTGCCGTTAAAGATGGTTTTATGCTAAAAATATGGTAGCTCTATTATGTACTGTATTTTTTTTTTTGGTTAACTTATGTCTGGTATCACTTAAAACCGCCAATTTTTATTTTCATTTTGTTGTGTCTACAATAAATTATAAGTTTTGTGTTAAATTATTTTTAAATATAAATCAATGTATAATAAAATTTTCTGTTAATAGATTTAATAAGTCATTTTAATCGACATGGATAATAATAAGACCATAAATGAAGATTCTTTAATGGATTGTGATATAGATGATGCGGTCGAAGTTGTTGCACACTGCCAAAGTTTGGAGGTAAGTAAATGTTTAAAAATGAAAATCTTAAAAGTTTTGATATGAATATGTTTGTAAGATTATTTAATTGGAATATTTTGTACACAAAATTGATTTTCTAGAAACTTAGGAAATTCAAATTTTCTTAAAATATCTATTTGAACTTAGTTACCGGCCACCATTTTTAATTTAGTGATTTTTAACATAACCAAAGTTTTTATAAAGGAAGATAGACATTTTACTGAAATAAACTGAAATATAAATATTTTTTTATTAATAAAAAATAAAGGTTTTTAAAGAAAGTGTTTAAACCAAGATATGTAAAGAGAATGTTTCATTTCCAAAGATAGTAAATACAGAACAATTAAATATATTTGTTTGTAAAAAAAGAATATTTTTTCAGGATAATTTTTTATAACCTGCAAGGTTTATTTTATATATTTAATAGAGTAGAATATTTAATGAAAAACCAAGAATTGCAAATGATTTCTTTGGACCAAGCTGTCGTCTTTAAATAAAGTAGCAGAATAAAAAGGAAATACTGTATGGATATGTCCTGGTGAACAACTATACAACATTTAAATAGAACTTTCCAAATTATATTAAGAATAAAGTCAATTGGTATTTTGATTTATATTTTTAAGTTTCCAGAATAATCAAAAACTAGACTATTTTGAATTTCGCACACTACAATTAAAAGTGAGATAAATTAAAAAGATTAATATTAAAATTTTAGTGAAGATAGGAAGTTTAAAGAAAAACAGCAAAAAAATGCAGCAAATTTTGTAAACTTCACATATTATGAATATTCAATAATTTCAGAAAACTAAAACACATAAACGTAAAAAACTCCGTCGTCTGGTAGATTCCGGAGAGAAGGAAAAGTATAAAAATGGATCAGCCCACAAATGTAAACGTATTTTAATATTAACTGCTCTAATAACATTTATGATTGCCCTACTAATGGGACATTATTTTACTCAAACTAATTCCAATACAAAACAAATACTCAAAGAATTTCTTAAAAATTATCGTAATCAATACACTGAGATCGTACATGGTAAAAATAATTACTGTGATCAAAAACAACAACTTGACACTGCAACATTATTTGGACGCATAAAACAAAGTAATATTCTTCATCAGGATCAAGCAATTCAACGTATTGAGGTGGCACTACGAAATGAAAGTGATTTAAACGCTATAGCACTGGTTGGGCCAACAGGTGTGGGAAAAACACTATTTATGAGAGGACTTCAGCAGAATTTTCCCTGGCAAGAAAATGTACACACTTACGCTTGGAATACGTATGTGAAAGATGAAGCGGAAAAATTCCATTTAATAAGATTACTTATTGAAAATCTATCAGAATGTGGACAAAATTTGTTGGTCATTGAAAATTTACAAGCCTGTGATCATGGTGTTGTAGCCATAATCAATCAATTATTAATTGAAGCGATTAACAAGCAACATAAACGTGTTGTATTATTTTATGTATTTAATTTAAATACCATGCTAAGTACCAAAGCATATGAGACACAAAAGGATTTATTACAATCTTTGCCTGATTGTAATGTAATAAATTTTAAATCCTTTACAAAGCATGAATTAAGAGATTGTGTACAACGAGAAGCAGAAATTGAAAATGTTGCATTGACAAAAAAAGATTATGACGAAATTGTGGAAACAATTGATCCGCTGAAATCAGGATGTAAAAATGTCAATGCCAAAGTCTTAATGTATGGCACTATAAAAAACAAAAAGGATATTTATTAAACTTATTTTATGTAAATTAATTTAGTTAATCTATTTTATACCAAACAAGAAGACGACTGACATTTTAGTTATAACATACATGTAAACATAAGTTATTTAAATTTAATTATTTATTATTGTCAATTTGTAAAATATATTTTATTTAAAATGAGATTTAAAAAAACCCATATGAAACTTTATACACTTACGAATAAAAATAATAATAAAGAAAAAGGAGTAAATATAAAAAAGAAAATTTTGCAATTTAAAACCTTTCATGTATCTTCATTGTTTATTTAAAATAAGTTAACAATGTTTCTTTCGCAGATGACAAGTATTGCGGCACACATTTTTCTAGACACAAATTATGAATGTGTAATATTCCACAGCTGTACATACAAAAATACATACATATGTATGTTGGTAGGTAACGGTATTTTTTTTAAACGTCATGATATCAAATGATTAGATTTCATTCACTATAAGCTTTTTGTTGTGTTTTTCCTTTGAGCAGTTAAAACATTTTAGACTTTTGCATTTTTTATAAAAAAACCCTTTAAGCGTTTATGACTAGATTGTTAAATGTGGTTTCTACTGGTTGCTTACATACTTTTTTACGGTTTAATAAAAAATCTTATTAAAAATGTATATTTTCCATGAAATATGTATGAAAATACCTTGTTTTGATTAAAACAAACAATTGTTAGGATATTGTTTATGAAATGTATATATTGCATAATTTTCAGACAATTGAAAAAAATCAATTGTTTAATTAGGTGGACAACAAATAAAATGTTCTTAAATATAAATTCGAAAAATTATTTTAATATTCAAATTGTAAATGGCATTGAAACAATGATTTTAAAATAATTTAAATTCATTTGCATACTTTAAGGGATACGAATTTAAACTATCATTAACCCTCGAATGTGTAAGCAAGAATCATTGCACAACTTATTCTAAGTGCTTTAACTACATAATTTAAAATAGAAATTAACTAACTACAATGTCAAATATTGTTTTAATGTAAATTGATATAAATATTGGATTTTATTTCATATATTTTCAAATTAGATATAAAAAATACTTACGTAATATCTTGTTTCTTTTATTTAAAAAATCGGCAAGAGTATCAGGAGAATTTTACCATATAATATTAGGTCAACAAAAATTAAAACTTATTGAAAGGAACTCCAAACACATCTCATAGAACAGCAGCCTCATTAGTTCAGTGCTCAGAATATTTGCTCGGAATATTTGATTTGAAAAATATATAAAGTCCAATATGTTCCATTCCAGTCTGTAAAAAACTTAGAAGCCAATAAAAGGGCACGGAAATTAAAATCAAAATTCATACAAAAATACTCATATATAAAGAATGACGAAACGTATGTAGGTACTGCCAGTTTTTTTTCACTTTCCTGGTCAAAATTTTTAATATAAGTTTAGGACCAAAAAAACAGAAAAAATTTCCTAATAAATTCCTGGTTTGGTAAAAATTGTGCAGTTGTGACAAAAGAAGGAAGCCATGGACTCTTAAGGTACCTAAAAATACACCAACAAATCTTTTCAACAAAATTTTGTTTATTTCATAAAAGAGCACACATAGTTTTGGAACGATTTGGCATCATGTCACACTTCAGACCAATTATATAGTTTTTGTACCAAGAGAGTTCAGTTCTTCAAATTATCCGAAGCTTAGACCAGATAAAAGATATTGTAGTCTTTTTTAAAAGAGAGTCGAAGAAGACAAAAGAGGTGCCCCAAAATAACGAAAATTTTAAAAGGAGATAATCGTACTGTTCTAAAAAAGTGAATGAAAAAACTATAAAAGGGGTTACCAAAAAAGGTCGACAAGTTCAAAAGTAAGGGTAAAAAGTGTAAAAATTATATTTTGTTTTGTTATCTGTACACAGAAAAAAAAATGGATTTCAATTACGAAATTTGTAATATTAATTAAATTTTAATTCATTTTCTCCAATCATCAAAATGATAATATAAAATTAATTGGATTTTTCTACAGTTTCAAGCAAAAATTTAATTAAAATAAATAATTTTATGTTTGAAACTTTGCCTATTATGAATTAAAATGTTTATTGGCTCAATTTAATTGTTAACTCAATCTTCCTCCATATACATAAAAAAATAATGACCGTATTTTTATTTATCTTATTATTAAAAGTAAAACAAAATTTACAATTTTAAAATTATAAAAATATTGGGTGCGTTTATTTTAGCCGATTAAGATTTCTCAAAATTTTTTTGTGTTTCTTGGATTTATCTGTGCAGTAGGCTTTTGGTGCATTGGGTACTGTTTATAGGGATATTTTTGATTTCCTCCCTTTTCCCTACGTTTCCACTGCATTTCGTCAACAGCAAAATTTCCAGTACTGAAATTAACAATAAGACGATAAAATTTAAACAGAATTTATTAGGCTGGACTTTGGAATATTTTAAATTTAACTTACGTGTTTTATGCTAAATGGTTTGGGAGTATCGTTAAGTTTCTTAAGAGTATTTATGGCTTCCTGACATATGTTAAAAGAAGTTGATCCCATTAATTAACGAAAATATATATCCCACCATTTATTTGTTACTTATTTTGCTGTTGTACCCCAAAAGGATCACACCTTTTATTTGCTCCTTCATTAAACCAAAATCTGTAATATATTATAAAATATATATAAAGGTTTTTTAAATCATCAAAAAAAAAAATAATAATAATAATAATAATAACAATACACTTTTTAGATGAATGAATGAACTCAAACTTGACATGAGCACCATCTTTGTTAAATCTGAAATAGCATCGGAAATTTAATAACTTTTTTCATCAGAAATTCAAAATGTACACTTACCACATAATATGAATATTATGTTATATAATCACGTAAAGGCCCAGATAAAACGAAAGATATTTAAAATATAGATTTTGTCGATTTTATTTTCATAAAGTATTTGTGATATTTATTTGAATTTACAAATGTCAAATTTGTCAAACTTTTTTGTTTTTGTTTTTTTCTTTTTTAATTTATATGCACATTTCTTCTAAAAAAATTATTGTATCAATAAATAATTTTATTAAAAGAAAATATAAAATGAAACAATAAATCGTTTACAACTTGAAAACATTTGTATATTTTCAAAAAATTAACAAATTTTCGATTGCAATAGCAAAAATTAATCATCAAATAATTTATTGTTGAAATTTAAACAACTATTATTATATAAAATATATTCAAATTTATATTAATATATATTTAATAACATTTCTAAGTAAAATCTTCTTATTCGTTTATTAAAAAAATCTAAAATTGATTTCTAGATAAATCCCTAAATATTTTTCTTATTTGCTTTATAATTCCATAGAAAAACTTTCGTAATCACTACATTTACTAAATTCTATATCCTTTTATTTATCTTATTTTTGGCATTGCAACAATGAAACGTATACATACATATATACATACATTCATATTTGGTTAAATTGTTGCTGACACTTTGATGTTTGTTTCAATTACATTTAATGTCAAAACTATCAAAATTGACAACGTGATTTAAAAATTTCAATAAGACCAACAAATACAGAATATAAATGAACTTTGGAAGGGTGGTCGGTGGTCTTTCAGTATATTTTTGTATAAATGTAAAACCATCGCTACATTACTACCTAGATAAAATAGTGTAACAATTAAAGCAAATATCTTTTCTCCTATATTACACAAAGAAGGAGGAAAAGAAAAACACTTGTTGCTTCTTTTTACACAAATCTTTACAAATGATACAAATCCTTTTCCTTTATGAAAATTGAGTGGCTAACATTTTAATTTCAATAACAATAATAATAGTAGTAAACAGTTGTTTTATTTTTGTCATTGTTTTTAAACTCAAATCACAGTTAATAACAATGATAAACACTCAACTTGTTGCATGTAATGGAAACTGCGCAAAATCCCTTAAACAGAGATTGAGTGATTGTTTAGAATATAAACTCATACAAACATCCTTTAAATAAGTCCTTTTAGTATGCCAAACAAAAGAAATAAAAAAGCAACAAATTGTTAACTCAATGAATGCTGCTGCT
Organism: Phormia regina; assembly: GCA_001735545.1. Taxonomy (NCBI): domain Eukaryota; kingdom Metazoa; phylum Arthropoda; class Insecta; order Diptera; family Calliphoridae; genus Phormia; species Phormia regina. The sequence continues at coordinate 9,481 of MINK01172067.1, forward strand.
GCAACCAGGATATACAAAACACGTGCATTTAATGTTATTTTACCACACTTTAGTTTAGTTGTGTTTAACTTTTTTTCGAGCACTGGCTGTTTTTCTTATCATTGGAGTCTTTCTGATACAGTGCACATAATACAATAAATGAATGTTTTTTGTTGTTGTTGTTGTCTTATCTTGAGATAAAAGCATTTATGAAAATGTATTTAAACGTGAATATCCTAGAAAGTTTAGTAAACTTTTTGCGGTTGTACAGTGGAATGGTCGGAATAAAAAAATAGTTATTACATTTAATTTTGTAAGAATTTAAATTTAAATTAAATTTAAATTATTAAGGTGTTATTAAAACTATTATTAGTTTGATATTTAAAATCGTTTATAATATAAATACGTTTATCATTTCTATCAGTACCACTGTATATTTGCATGTGTGTAAAATTTAAAAGGATATGCATTATGTGTGTGTGTGTGTGAGTGAAAATAAGAACAAAATCAACCGCTATTTAAATTTAAAAATGAGATTTTGTTTCTATTATTTTTTTTCTTCCTTTTGGAATTCACTTCAATTTATGCCAAAAGTTTTTCACGCATATCATAAGTTGAAAATGTTGGCTAATTTATATTTTCTCGCGGTAATATGATGATGAGCATAATTTTACATCCCGATTTCTACAAACATACATACAAACAAACATATGTCAGTGTTGTGAAAATGAATGATACATGGGCATGTTATAAAGTTTTAATTGGCTAACTTTTGTGCTTACACCATACATTGTAAAACATACATACAGTTTTTCATGTTAACAATTACATCTAAAGATGGAAACTTACATATATACATACATGCTTTAGTAGATACATATGTATAATTTACATATGAAGTAGTTACACATACATCATTTGAATTTAAAATGTACCTTTGGTTGTTCTTTTAAAGTTAAATTTTTGGTTTGGGGATTTTGATTTATAATTTTTACAATATTACATTATAATTGATTTTAACCCTTATATGATTGTGTAAACTAGTTTGTACTTTTTAAACAATTTATGAAAAATTGTAAAATATTGTTAGTATTCTGCAAATGAAATAAGAATTCACAAGAGTGGAATTCGTGTTACTAAAAGATTCGTGTTACTATGAGTAAGAAATCAAGAGGAGGGACTTTTTGTTCTCCTAATGGTACTTTTCTGTAACATTTAATATAGAAACATGAAATTAAATGCTGTTGGAAAGAATTCACAAAGGGAGACTTTGCGGTACTTTTTCGTTCTTCTAATGGTACTTTTTTGATTTTCTATAGTTATGAACCTAGAAACATGTTAATAAGAATCCATAAGAAGGGACTTTGTGGTACTTTTTTTGTTATTTTAATGGTACTTTTTTGAAATTTCTATAATTATGAACTTAGAAACATGAAAATTGGGATATGTGGTTCTTAGTTAATGAGAATTCATAAAAGGGGACTTTGTGGTACTTTTTTGTTATTTAAGTGGTACTTTTTGAATTTTCTAAAATTATGAACCTAGAAACATAAAATTAGGGTAGGTACTCTTTTTGTTCTTCTAATGGTACTTTTTGAATTTCCTGTAATATTAAACCTAGAACATGAAATTAAATATACATGGTCCTATATGGGAAAAAATTCACAAGAGCGGTCTTTATGGTATTTTTTCGTTCTTCTAATGGTACTTTTTGATTTTTTTCTAAATATGAACCTAGAAAGATGAAATTAATGAAAGGGGTAAAAAAATCGTACCCATTTTGGTACTTTTTTCATAAAACAATTTTTATATTTATTGAAATATTCGTACGAGAATTTTAATATGGATACTACTACAATTTAGAAAAATTTATTGGAATACAATTTTTTGATACATCGATGGGTGAAAAAAAGTACCAAAAAACGGGGTAAGGTGGAAAATTACATTTTATTCAAACTTAAAAATGATTTTTTCAATTACATTAAACTTTAGAAACATACGATTTAAGTAAATGTAGTAAAAAAAGAGTGGAAATTCGTGTTACTAAAAGATATATGGTCCTATGAAGTAAAGAAAATCAAGGGAGGGACTCTTTTTGTTCTTCTAATGGTACTTTTTTGACATTTTTCTGTAACAATTTAATTATAGAAACATTGAAATTAAATAGCTGTTGGAAAGAATTCACAAAGGGAAAACTTATGCGGTACTTTTTCGTTCTTCTAATGGTACTTCTTGGATTCATTCTATAGTTACTGAAACATAGAAACATGAAATTAGGAATTACTGTGATTGCTAGTTTAATAAAGAATCCATAAAAAGGGACTTTGTGGTAACTTTTTTGTTATTTTAATGGTACTTTTTTTGAAAATTTCTATAATTATGAACTTAGAAACATGAAAATTGGGATATTGTGGTTCTTAGTTAATAGAGAATTTCATAAAGAGGGGACTTTGTGGTACTTTTTTTGTTATTTGAGTGGTACTTTTTGAATTTTCTAAAATTATGAACCTAGAAACATAAAATTAGGGGTAGGTACCTCTTTTTGTTCTTCTATATGTACTTTTAGAATTCCTGTAATATTTAACCTAGAACATGAAATTAATATATACATGGTCCTATATGGGAAAAAATTCAACAAGAACGGTCTTTATGGTATTTTTCGTCTTTCTAATGGTACTTTTTGAATTTTTTTCTAACATATTGAACCTAGAAAGATGAAATGATGATATGTAGTTGCTAAATGAATGTGAACCCCTTAAGAAGTGATTTTATGGTACATTTTTGTTCTGATGGAACTTTTTGAATTTTCTATAAATTTTTAATTTAGATACATAGTCCTATGTTAAATGAAAATTCATTAGGGGACATTGTGATACTTTTTCGTTCATATGATGATTTTATATTTTGTAAAAATAATTTCGATGTCAGTGATTTCATGTCAAAACGGATTCCATGTCATGTTGAAACATCCTTTACTGTAAAAGAATTTTTCATAAAAAAAATTAATTTTAATTTGTGAACACAACTTCTTTTAAATATTATTCATTTTTAGTGCAAAAAAAAAAAAAAAAAATTTGAGAAAATATTTTTTCTTAATAGCAGAGGGACTTTTAACTCTGTGGCATGTGTAAAAGCGGCTTCGCTAACGTAATTCTTCCTTTTTATTCATCGACTTTTATAACAAAAATTTTTTAATGCTAGTTTCTTAGGGAAATTCGATTTTTAAAGACCTATAACTTCCAAAATATTTAATTTCGTTCAAAAATTTTTACATCATTGTTTACACCAATAAAAGTACTATCAATGGCAAAAAAAAATCAAACAAATCGGTGCTGAGTTTGCGATGTCTATTTATTCTACTTATACTTTCATACTTATACATAATTTTCCCACATTGAAATTTAATATTGTTTTAAAATTATTAATGTATTATTTATTTAAAACCATACACACATGCACATACATACATATTTATAAAACTGAATTTAATATTTTCAAACATTTAACGTCTCTATAATTATAATTTTTCACTAGATTGGCATCCCTATTACCATAAACAACACTCAACTATAATGCCGCCTATTTCACTCAACTAACAGCAAAGCACTCAATTAACTAGTAACACACTCATTGGTAAAACATACTAGCACTCAGTTGTAATTTGTGTTTCGTTAAGAGAATGTCGTAGACGGGTAAATGGCGGCAGACGGTTAAATTAATATTTCATGTTTTTTCTATAACACATTTCTCAACAAAAGTGTTAAGAAAATTGGCACAAAATTAAGTAAATAATAGTGTTTAAACAAAAGTAAACAAATAATTTTAAATAGTTTTTAAATAAAAGTCTTTTCTCGTGTGTGTGTGTTTGTATTTAATAATCGCAAGAAAGAAAATAAATTTAAAAGAAGGAAAAGAAGAGGAATGTGCATTAGTTTTTTAATTATTGTGTCACTACACTAACAACAACCACAAGAAAAGTTGTTAAACCACTTTTAGTAAACAACAACCATTTCAAGTATATTAATCATACAACAACACAAAAAGTTAAATTAAAAAAAAATATAGTGTAAGAAAAAAATTACCAAACACAGTAAAAAAATAAAACTATAATGTAATTAATAACAAAAATTTATTAAAATGTAGTTTTGTGTAAAAAATCAAAATAAATTTTGTGGCAATTGAAAAAGTTTTACTTAGAAAATTCATTTATAAAATAAAATTAACAAAAGAAACAAAGAAAAAAAACCAAACGAAGCCTTCTTTCCAATACATGTTTAATATTTATCATTGTATTGTTGTTGTTGTGTCGTGTTAATTCTTCTTTACCTTGTTTCTTTGTTATTGTTGTAAGAAAACGAAAAAAAAAATTAAAGAATTGAGCGCGAGGCAGGTGTGTTTACTAATGAGAGAAAGAGAGTCAACGAAAAAAGCAAGATCAGTGTTTTTTAACTCTTTTACTCAAAATTTATTTTTGTTTGATAAATAAAAACGAGAAAAATGGCTATAATATAGAAAAAAAATAAAAAAAAAATAAATAAATAATTAAAATAAAGAATTGTGCGTGTGTTTGATTTGCACAAAATTCTCCTTTCTTACAATTTTCCACAAATAATGGAGGAACTTGAAAGGCGATTTATTAAAAATTTATTCAAAAGCTGCCATAATTACAAATGTTCAACAATGATGATGCTACCCAAATCAAAGATTAATTTGTGGATTATTTTAACAATCTTTGCGGTGCTGCTACAAATCAACAGCTGTCATTCTTTAGGTAAGTTTTAAATTTATAATTTTTCTTTGGTGGTAGAAAAATTTGCTGATTTTCTTAGTAAATTTATATAATGAAAAGAACTTTGAATTAAAATTTTCTTATTTGATGATTTTAAATTCTCACCATGTAATATGAGTGATTTATAATAATAGAATTTGCAATAATTAGAGGTGCCAGATCAATTTCTGGCAGTTATACTTGCAACATTTATGTTTATTTAAATTGCTTAATTTAAATCAGTTTATAAAAATTAAAAATATTAATTATAACAAAAGTGTGGAATGCAATTTTTGTGTGAATTAAGCGAAGTATTGTCTAGTGAAAAGTGTGCGATTTTATGTAAATAAGGAGCACAAAAAGAACACATCATATGAAGTCAAAAACTTAATTATTTATCGTCTTTATCAAGGAGGATATGGAAATTTAAATATAGAAAAATTTCAAAAACTAAAAATTGTTCACTATACTTCTGTGAAAACTAAAAAAAATGCTGATGAACGTTAGATTTAACATAGAGTGCAACAAAATGCATAGAACTTGAAAAATATTTGGATTTAAACGTTACACCCCAGTAAAATAATTTAAATCCTTTTAGTTAAATCTAAGGTGAAAAATCCTCTTATTAGAAACAAGGGAATACAATAATCTGTAGAAGACTTTTAAAATAGTACCATTTTAGCACGTGGCGTCTTAAAATATTAGTCGAAAAGTGTAAACTAGAAACTGTAAAGTACGGTGGAGTCATTAAATTGATATTTCTGGGAAAGTGAAATAAAATAGATACTCCATGATTTTGAGTATCTAAATGGACTGTAAAATTCTATAGAATGTAACAGTAATTCCAATCTCTTCACATATTGTGTTAATAAGCATACTGCTACGGAAAGCCATCATATTTTGCTGAAAGTTGATATAATTTCCATCAACTTTCACCAAGACAACACAATTTGATACTGGAAATAAAAATCATTCCAGGAAGCCAAAAAAAAATTTTAAAGAATTATGAATTGGAGGCTTTAATATTTTCAAAAGCAAAAACTACTTCCACAATCATTGTACATAAAGCTTCAGGTGTTTCAAAATCAATCCAAAAGCAGTAATGCCAATCAAACTAAAGCCAAGAGATTTATAAAGATAAATTTTGCACGACTAAAATTCAAAAACGTTATAGTTTGTGCAACAAAATGGGATAAAAAGAATATGAGAGACTTGTGCTGAATGAACATAAATTTTCCATGATAATAATTGGCCTTATATTGGGCCACCAGTTTAAAATTAAGGATTTGGGAAGTTTTTAATCATACGCTGAATAGTTCAGACATCCTGTGCGATTCGAAATACCCAGGAAGCAATATTCTTCATTTCAATAAAATGTATTAAAAGTTTAACTTAATAAAATTAAGTTTTTTTAGTCTTAACAAAATGTGAAGATTTTTTTTGGGTTTTAATGGACAAATCGTGGTTAGGATTTATTATATCGGAATAATCAAACAAATAACTTTTTGTTAAAAAAAGACGAAAACAACTTTTTGTTTTGAATAGTGTCGAGAAGTCGACTTTCTTGTTGTCAGATAGTCAAAAAGTCGAAAATATCAATAAACCGGAAAAAATAAATGATCAAAAGTCGGAAAAAGTCGACTTCGACTATTGTCGGTTATTCCAAAATTAAAATAGTTGAAAAATCGAATATTTTAGAATTGAAAAATAAAGAATTGAAAGAGAAAGTTCGATTATTTAAAAATTAAAAAAGGTCGAAAAATCAAAAAGGTCGTCATTTTGTTTGTTTCTATAAAACCTTAGCGTGGCTATCATTTTATAATATGGCACCTTTATCTTGAAAATAATATAAAGTTTTCAATTAAAACGCTTGGTTAAAAAAATTTATATTAAATAAAAAAAACCGAGGGGAATTAATAAAATATTAATAAGACAAACGGAAAATTTGTCTCGTCAAAATGTATGGAAAACAATTTCAAATTAATTTTTTGTTTTCCATACATTTTGACAAGTAAATTTTTTCGTTTGTCTTATAAAAACTGTTGATAAATCAATTAAAAAATATCTAAAATTCCCAACTAATGCTTAAAGTCTGGTATCTCTATTTTAATTTGAGTATTTTTATTTTCGCTAACTGACCATACCAGTTCTCTAGTTTCCTTAATATTTAGATAAACTGACAGATAGAATATTTCGTCATTTTGTTTTTGCTTTTTTTCGTAACGTGAGTAATTAAAAAAATAAAAATATTATATTTTGTTTATTATGCATATTTTTGGTTTTTATTCTCATTCTATTCTCCACACTATTAAATTCATTGTAGCTTGAGTATTTTTTTTAATAAACACGTTCTTCTCATAATAACAAAACCAACCAACAATACAAATATATAAACATCATTTATTGGCGATTTATAGCACATGTCTTCTTATAAACATTTTTTGTACATATTTTAAATAATAAACAATAACTGCAAAAAATTTAAAAGTAGAAAAAAATATAAACAAAAATAAATCTTATCATTGAATGAATACAAACAATAAACCTATTTTTGCTTTAAGAAATATATTTTTCCATTTTTGCAATTTTGTTGTATTTTCTCAATCAATAATAATTATTTCAACAACAAGTGTAGGCTATAAAATGTTTTTGTTTTTGAAATTTATTTTCCTATAGTTTTCAAACGGTTTTCAGTTTTTTTTTTTCTTCTTTTTTTTCAATCTAATACTAACCTTACTTTAATATATGACCATCATTTACCACAATAACAACAAGAAAAAAATGTAAAAAAAAAATCTTTTTATGTAAAACATTTAAATAAAAGCACGTGAATTGTCAATTGATTTAATTTTTTTTTTTCTGTGAGAGTATGTGTCTGTGTGCTTTTTTTTTGTTGGTTTATTCATTCATTTATTTGTTATTTTCCAATTTTATTTAGTTGTTCGTTCATTCGTTTGCCGGCTTCTTCTTCTTATTGAGTGTCAACAATTTTGTAAAATTCAATTTGTATACAATTTGGTTTGCGATTCGATTCATTGTCATTTGTTTTTTTTTCTTTCCACTTTTTTACTTTATTTCTTTTGCTACTTTTATTTGTTTGGTTGTTTAACATTGCAATTCACCAACTATTAGTTGGGTATTCCGTGATTGCTTTTCATCAGTCACCATCATCATCATCATGACCATTTTTCTTCAATTGTTACCACATAATTGGCAAATTGTACAAAACGGCAGTTATAATTTAAAAGCATTTAATTTATTGTTATTTTCTATATATGTATGTATTTTATAGAATATTTAATGATGTTTTATATTTTAAGAAATTTATCAATAATAAACATTAAAATTCTTTAATAACCGCAATTTAACCTTCAAAATATATACACACACATGCATGAATAATTTATTTCTCTTTATGTGCAAAATTTTTTTAAAAAATTAATTATTAGTAGAATCAATACAACAAGTTTATTGAAATATATTCAATTATTAATAATAATTTTTAGCTATATCTAGGTATCTATTATATACATACATAGATTTTATATTATAAATATATGTCATATACATTTTAATTACATCTGTCATTAATATCGGCCATTATCATATTAATTATTTACAATTGTATTGATAGATTTTTACTGTTTATTGAAAGATTATCAATTAGAATGTTATTATTCAATTTAATTTCTTTAAATTAAGTATATATTTTTTTTGAAATTAATTTTAAAACAATTATTTGAAGGAATAACATTTAAACAACAATTTATGTGGTTTTCTGCAGTTTTTTGGTACTGAAGTATCTTTCATTATCCGGCTCAAAGGACCATAAAAGATCCTTTGAGATAATGGTTGACAATGCCGCAACCACATCTACATATAATCTTATCAAATTTGAATCATATTTGATATAAAAATATGTAAATCCCACGCGAAAGAGTAATCTTTTTAAATATGGGAAAGTGGAGAAAAATAGTAGAACTTTTATTTGATAAAAAATCGAAGAAACAATTTATTAAATTGAAAAAATCTTAAGCGTTTTTTAGATGAAAATCTCAAATAATAAATAACTGCAGTATTTACTGATACTATACCTTTAGAAAAAAAATATGGTCACTACAACAATATTATGCTCTCATTGTCAATTTTCATTCATTTTGATATTACTGTGTTCATGATAACATTGGTTCTCTTTAAGTTTCCTCACAATGTTAACATTAATTACAATTTCAATGTAGAAGTCTACAAAAATGTTATGTTTTTAAATATTTTTTTCAGAAACAAAATTGTGGATTTTTCATAGAAAAAAAATCGTAAAATTTCAAATTTTAAATTTAAAACAATAGTAGTATAGTATGTCTAGGTGAAATCCCCCAAAATAAACAGTAGCTGCAGTATTCACTGATACTACAAATGCAGAAAAAAATATGGTCACTACAACAATATAATGTTTTCGTAGACAATTTTCATTTATGTTGATTACACTGTGTTCACAATAATTTTATTTTCGTTTGATCAATTTAATGTTTCAGGAATAGAATTCCAGCACATGGACCCTTTTGATGTCTATACAGCGACAGATTCTTCTTCGCTTTTCTGTATGCAATTACTATCATCCTTCTCTTGCTCGCTATATCATTTTACTCTACATAATGTTTCTTTTCTTTCCCTCTAATGTAAACTTTCCACATCCTCTGTCTACCTTTTTCCTCTTCTTACAAGTAACACAAAGGGACCTCTCAGGACCCAAGTGAGCCGTAATCTGTTATTTTGACGGCAATCTGAAAAACCTAACCTAATTTAATGTTTACAATTAATTAAAATTTTAATATAGCAGTCAATAAGAATGTTATGTTAATAAATATTTTTACCAGAAACAAAATAGAAAAAACATGTTCACTAAAACAATATTGTGTTCTCAATTTTCTCAATTTTAATTTTGATAAATAATATGATGAAATCGAATCATCATAAAATCAAATCATATTGTTTTCCACAGACGGATGTAGTTAATTCGAATCGAAAATTTATAAGGACTAAGAAAATGTATTACAATTAAAGAAAAAAAAGGAAATGGCCAATCCATAAATATAAATATACAATATCTTATAACAAAAAGAAAATCTCTACAATAAATGTAATCATAAATATTTTATTATAGAAATAACCTTTCAGTTTCATTATTAATTTTAAACTCCTACTTTATAAAAAAAAGTCTTTTGATTTCCTTGGAAATCCTTTTAAAAATAATTATATAAATTTTATAAAATATTAACTTCCTTTTAAATTGAATTGTACAAAAACAAAATAATTATAAATATAATTTCAAATATCTAAATCTAGACATTCCATTAAATAATCAATTAACATTGTTGTTCTTTAATTTAAAAACCGCAGAAAAATAAACATTTAATAAAATAAATTGCCATCCTTTTTCCCAACACCACTTCCTAAGCCTTTGGCGCCTTTTAGAATTGAACTTTAATTGAATGAACGAACCATGGCAACAATTACCAACAACAATTATCACTTCCTACCTAATAAATAATTACAAAATTTAGAATTGTTGTGGTTTTGGATTGAAAACTTTTTGTTGTTGCTGTTGTAATAATAACTTAATGGGGTAGGGGAGTTTATTCTTTTGTTGTATTCTTTTTTTTGCCCTCTTTTGTAAATACCGTTAGTTAATTAGCTCATATTTGTTGTTGTTTATTTTTTCAAATTAATTTAAACATTTTCAATTTATGGTTTAATTGCAGTGTAATGCATTTTTAAGGCAGTTTATAAACAAAATTATTAAAATTCAATACATACTTTACTTTGTTTGTTTCTTTACTTCTCATGTCTAATGTCTATGTAGTAAATCAAATATTAATTTAACGGCTTTAGTTATTATTATTGTTATTACTTATTATAAACTTTATAAATGTTTTGCATGTGTGTGTGCGTGTGTGTGTTAAAGTATTTGTACGTGTACGTGTATTGTATTTTATATTGCTCATTTTATGCATTTTATGAATGGATGCAGGCAACGTAAAGCAAAATTCTACTCGTATCATAATATTTTCTACATTCACCCACACATAAACATATACAATTTCAATTCACATACTACATAGATACATACATATAACATACATAGAAACATGCTTACAATGGGTATGTGCTATATAGTGTACAGTTTAAAGATTTCGAATTATGTAACAATAGGATATTATATGTATAAATTGTTAAGAGGCCAAACTTTCTGTCAATTTTCTAATATTCTAAAGAAATTGTTAATTAATATTTTTGAAGGATAAAGATATATCTACTATGAAATGCCCACATCAAAAGATAATATTAGACATAAGGATATAATTGTCTATGGTACAATAATAATACTAAAATTTGGTTAAATATTTTTGGTCTTCGAATATAGATGTAAATATAATTCATTCGTCTAAATGAGCAACAATTTAATATAAGTAAACTAGAGAATATTAGAGGATGTCAAAAAATAAAAAATAAATAAATTGAATAATTATTCACTTCTGGGGTTTTTTTAGTTACTGACACCAAAAATTTTAAATTTTTTTTAATTACACTAAGTATTTTACTAATTTCCATGTTCTATAAATGACCACTCCAAATCATCTGATTAAAATATCATTTAATCTGAATTTCTTTAATCGTATGGTCTAAATCATCCGAAAACATGGTTGGCCCTTGTAAACCCATGTGCTGTAGAATCCAAACCCTGAACCTTAAGCCTGCACTCATAAAAAAACAATTGGCCTAGTACTGATCCCTCATCAAAACGCCAATTTAGCCCAAGGGCCCGAACATAAGCGGGTTATTGAATAGATGTAACACGAACGTCAACAAAATACTCACCTTACAGAGTTAAACTACGAAAAAACTATTCAGTATGCTAGCTTGCGACGGACTATGTTCATGCCGCTTTAATTTTTAAAATACAATGTGTGTATGGTTTGACAAGGATCCTACTTTTAAACGTAAAATTACTATCGGAATCAGGAATATACACATCAAAACAGAGTGACTGAGTGGCAGGAGAATTGAGAAAGTACCTTACAAAAAAAATCAATGTTTAAGCTTGTATCCAAGAAGGCTAAAGAAAATAGCTTTCATTTTTTATGTCAGTGTCCTAAACTATCGTACATAATTCTTAGATTTACTTTCTTTTCAAATCTAAATGATATTATTCCCTCGGATATTATATATTAGTTTACATCAGAGAAATATATTTGGAGGCCTAGACATCGTATTAAATGGCAACTATATATTTAAAGAGAGAGAAAAGTCAACTTGTTTCTATGGACAAACTCTACAATGTCCACTGAATGATATATCGAGGAAATGACGTAAAATATTCACCAAGATCGTTGACTTAATTTTATGTTCGATTTCTGTGAAGAATAATGAACTCAAACTTATGTCAAATTGCAACACATGGATTCGTCTGATGACCATGTTAGAGATGTCAATTTCATAGCTCTATTGTGCCGGCTGATTTTACACGCATACTAACACTCTTTCATTTTATCGTTATTGTGAGTGCAAAAAGTACAAAATGCACTGGAAAAAAAATATGAAAACGAATTGTTTTATGGCAATATTAAAAAAAAATTAGAATTATAAAATAATTCTAATTTTTCTTTCAGTGAATTTTTTTCACTCTTACTAACACAACTCTATTTTTGGGTCATTGATATCTCTGTGGCATGGGAAGCCGGGAAGGACATTTAAAACTTGTAATGGAAAAATATAAAAACTTCTAAAGCAACTACGTTTTCATTGCATCAAATTTCGTTTAAAAAATACAAAACTTAAAAAAATTGCAACAAGAAATAAATCCAAAAACAATATCTGCCATTTTTCAAAGTACAGTGGTTCTAAAAAGGTTGTTCAATACGGAAATATCTAATTGAAAATTTTCTCAATAAAACTTAAATCTTCACTACTACATCGCTTCAAAATCCAAGTAATGTTAGTAAGTAATTGTATTGGAATAAACATAAAACATAAATAATGCATGTATAGATGGATGTGAGAGTGTATGTGTAAGCATTTATGTATGCTTAAAATCAATGCAAAACCGTTAGATTATATTGTGCACACACACGCACTCTTGAAACAAACAACATTATATTGGCTGAAGAACAACGAACAACCCAAAAAACAAATAGAAAATCGAACAACCAGCAAACGAACTCATTAAATAACAAAACCCACTGTGACATTTGCCAGCCTAACAGCCAAACAACGCGGTTTGCATATTTGATTGTCAATGACTTTAGAAAATAACAACGATAACAACAACAAAAACTAATAACCAACAACGGAACAACAGGCACATTGTTGTAATATCCTTTTCAATATCATATATCGAATCGAGAATAGCAAAAAAGAAAATGAGAGAATAACCCAACGAATGAGCGTGTGGTGATGCCAGTAGATGAGACGACCCAACAAGTTCTCGTTATTATTATGGTCTTTTGTATGGATATTGACAGTTTGGGTGGCATAAATATATGAATGAAGGACACACACATGCAGTATAAACATGTGTGAAAACAAATATAAGTGGGAAGTTTAAAAAGTAATTATAAAATTTAAGATGTTTAAAGGATAATGATGGCACATGTTAAAAATATTTGTCATAGGGCGTGACTAAGGCGATTGTAATGCTTTGTCATAAATTATATACAACGATAGCTTCTCAAAATATATTGGACAATATTTTTCTTGGCCTTAAAATATAAATGGTAGCTGAATCTGAAGATTATAAATTTTTGGTTGGTTTAAAGAAAAGCTTGAGGTTTTTAACCAAAAATTATTTATTTCCTTAAAACGAAATTCTGTTATTTGAACTAAAAATGGCAAAAATATATTAATGAGATTTAAAAATGCATATGATTAATATGGGACGAGTAGAATTAATTTCATTAGAATTTTCACTTTTTCTCCTATCCTGAACGTTGTTTCTATTTTTAAAAACATTTTTAGTTTTTGCATATTTTGTTTTTCTATTACTTTTATATTTTTTTTGTTGGTGTTTGTTGCTAAAAGTGGTATGATGGTGGTGTTTTAATTTTTATTTTCTGTTTTCCATATGTTAGTTTTAAAAATGGTTTGGTTTTTAAAAAGCATTACGGATTCTGAATTTCCTGTTACAAAAAACAAAATCTATACTCACAAACACATACATAGCTAAGCATAAAATGCACATGTTTCTATAAACATCAAGTGGTTGGTTGTGCATTGTACTCTTCTCGTACATGTGTAATATGATATTTTATTGTAATTTATTTAGGATCATGCATTTGTTGCGGGTTTTTTATATTTTGTTATTTTTATTTTGTGTTTAGTTTTGTGGTCTTTTGATGTTGAGCTTCCCAAAATTTATAATACATTATCAATAATTTTTTTGATTTTTTTTTGTAGATTAGTTGTTTGCAAAATTCAGGAAGAGAGCCCATGAAACTAAAACTAAGCCAAACTAAACTAACCTGCATATATTACTTATATACACCACCACACGTGTAGTAACTATTTAGTATAGCAATTGAATTATTTATAAATTATAGTTGCACTAATGTTGAACATAAATAAAAGACGTGTAAATAGGGTTTTATTATTTTGTTTTATTCATATCGAAAGGTTTTTGAAAAGAAGATTTTAAAAATTTAATTAATTATAGGTATTAAATATTTTAAAAGGTAGTGAAATATTAATGTATATTTCAAATTAACTTCAATATATTCTAGGACAAAAGATATTTTCATATGAGTATGCGTAAGGCGAAGAAAAAAATTTTAAACCTCAAACAGCAAAAATTGGTCCATATTCACTTTTTTAATCTATTGCTTTTGGATCTATTTCATAAATAGCTTAGTATGTTAAATCGCTTAAACATTTCTGGTGTATCAGCATAGCATTCCAACGGAAAAATGAAGACTTCCCCCCACATTGCAAACTGTTTTCAACAAAAATAACTTTTCAAGTCAAATGATAGGATACCATTCTTTGAATTATAGATTATGATCATTCAAATTTCAAATCCTTAATACGTGATCCTATTTGAACAACAAATCATTTTCCAATGATAATCGATTGAACCAGCCGATTTCGTTCATATAATAGATCTTACGAAAATATTATTGCTCTAGAGTTATTGTCATTGGAATAATAAATATTTAACCCAATAAAGAATTTAATAATACATTACTTGAAATACTTTTTTTTATTAAATATTTCCCAAGGAATTTGGTCTAGTTAAGTTCAGGTCTGGGTATTTTCATAAAAGTTTTAGATGTATCTAAAGCGGGCTCTGTCTGCCACTATGCGCAGTTCCTCGACAAATATGTGCTGGTATTTCTGCTTCGTCAGGAAGACTATATGGGAGTCTTATTCTAAGAATTTCGGAAAAGACAAGTGAGTCAATACTGTAGTTCAACTTAGATTCATCTGTATATATTTCGATGTAATGTTTTGAAAAAAGTTGAAATTCTTTTACGTCTGGGAAGAAATAAAATATTTGACAAATATTTTACTAAATTTGAGTGACCTTACAAGTGTTTTGTAAGTATTTATCACGTTAAACAATATTTGCTCAAATGTATTTTTTGATTATTGATAAGCAAAAAATATTCTCCCATTTAAATATGAAAATATTTTATGTAACGGCTACATGGTATTGGTCAAATATTTGAGTAGTCTGAACGTAGCATTACATACACTCAGAAGAAAATTAACCATCCAACAAACCAATAGTTTGTTTTAAAAGTGATTTGAAATAAATTTGTTTCTTTAAATGTTTAAGAAACAAATTTTGATGAAAATTTGAAGTTAGGTTTGTATTAATTTTCGTTATGAAAGAAAAAATACATAATTTTTCAAACATTTGATATATAATGACCAGGGAAATCACAAATAAGAGATTGCATATTTTTTCTTGGATATTGAATGCAGTTATCGTTAAAATATTTATCCGTTTCAAAACAAATAAATCATTTTGGCATCGAGTTTTTAGTATATATTTTACCTTTAATAGCATATTTTTGCATTTGCCGATTTTCAGAGCTTATTTATTGAATATTTTGTTATTTGAAGACATATTTAAACCTTTTAGAGTATATTTTGACATTTTAAGGATACTTTTAATAACTCCCCTACAGGGAAAAGAACTAACACAAAACATGTCATGGAATTGGTTCAAAGTGACAGGGACCGGCTCTAGTTCTAACACTTTGTATGATATGGACCTATCACTTTAAAATGGTGTTGTCGTAAGAGGGAAGAATCATTCTTTTTAATCAGTTTAGGGATAGGTCACAGAACTAACCTGAAAGGGCATATTCAGTATTAATTAATATAATACATATTTGTATTATTCTCAACTGTTTATTCTCAACTGGAACTTTGATAACTGTTGAGTGTCAATTGGTACTTAACTGGTCCTTTGGTGATTATTAGATGTCAATTGCTACTCAACTGGTACTGAGGGACAGATACTATTGTACCAATTTCCTGTGGGGTCATGAAATGTCTTTCAAATTTAATTTTATAAAAACTAAGAAAATAATAATAATAATAATGGTAATAAATAAATTTTAAATTAACTGTAATGGACACTATTTAAGCGTTAAAAATCCTATCTTGTGAAAACAAGATCGAAGATTATGATTGTTGTAAATTTTTAATGATTAATGTAATTAATTGAGTCCCAATCGCAAAAATATCATTATGTGCACTAAAAAACACTTTACATAGAAGCATTTTTATGATTTTTTACACATTGTTATATGTCTATATCTACGTGGCATTAAGTTGTCGCCATTTCGGTATCAAAATCTTAAATTGCCGTATATTTCATGGTAGAACAATCTAACAAAATATATGCATAAAGGCAACAAATACAACAATACATTAACACTCCGCACATGTATCTGGCCAGATATTTTACAAATTTAACTATGATTTAAATATATTTATAATTTGGCTAGGCGTTTAAGTCTCCAGGTACCCTCTACAAATATTGTTAGGTATCGTTTTATGAAAAAACACATAAAAAACAACAAACAATATTTATCTAGATTTTTTCATCTATACATCGTATACGTAGCGCATGTATCTGGTCAGATACACACACATTTTGTATGAAAAGTACTGTACTTTATTGCTATTTTTAATTTTTTTCTCTGCGTTTGGTTCTTCGAAATATTGAAAACCGAATGAACAACATTCACATCATTACTTTATAACCACAAAATTTTATTGAAATGAACTTTATAGCAACAATTTTTTTATTTTTTATTTTTTTGAAATTAAACACAAAAATAAAATTTTTTCTTGTTTTATTTCCCATTAAATTTTTTTTGCACGGGTATGTAGATTAGCATGTACTAAGAACCAAAAAAATAGAAAATATATATCTGCCTGGCGTGATAACAATATAACAATGTAATATTATTATAAAATAGCATATTTTTCATTAAATGTACTGAAATACATAGTGTATCTGGCCAGATACATGCGTTACGTACGTGACTACCGGGACATGTGCATGACAGAGAGTAAATAGATTATAATGACACCTTGCAACCCATTTAACCATTATCGTAAATTACCACTGTGATCACAACTATGGTGATTATTAAATAGAATTTTTTCTCTTAGTGTAGTGAACTAAATAAGTTTTATTTATTTATTTCAATATCCCTAATATAAAATTGACAATTTTTACGTTCTCTATTGTTAAATATTCATTGACCTTTTGTAAAAACGCACAACAATAATTATTATGTTAAACAAAGTTATTTGTTTAACAATTATTTGCATATGTTTGGCAATTTTAGTTTGTTAGTGGTCATCCAGTGTGTATATTTCAGTTCAGTATTTATGCTTTATAAATAAATTATAAAATACTAAATAAATTCAAATCTGTGTGGAGATAATTTCAATTCTTTAAAAGGTACCAAAATAGTACTTTTTAAAACCAGCAAATAATAACTAAAATTTTTACACTAAAAAACTTTTTCTTTTAGGAATTAAAAATCAAATAAAATGATTTAAAATGTTGTTTGAATATTTAAGTAAAAATATCATGTGGAGCTTAAGTGTAACAAATAATTTGGTAAATAATGAAAATGTTGGTCATATATATATATATATATATTTTTTTTTTTTGGATTTGGGTAACATAAAAGTGCACTAAATATGTCGCACATTGTAATAATGGTATTGAAATGAAAATTTCTGATCTAAAATATGTATTTACATGCATAATATGTATGTATATGAATATTTAAAATATTGTACTCTTTTAAAATGTTTGCAATGATTTTTAGTGTTTGTTGCTATTGTTTTAATTTTCAAATTTCAAAATTTTTGTATGTACGTGTATGTAAGTAGGTATATTGTTCGTTTATTAAACTGTATGTTGGTTGCTTCATCTTTTGTTTTGGTCATTTGAAAATGTTAAATGAATACAAAAACAACAAATTCTAATTAAAAATCATTTTTATGGAAAAATCCATAGTGTTTTAATGAGTATTTTAAATTAACGCTCAGGTTTAATGGTCACACACAATCACATAACAATTTTCTATGCATTCATAGTTGTATATATGTATGTACGTGTGTATTTACATGTATTTGTGGGAGTATGCGTTTTTTTTGTTAAAGGATTTTATTCAATTATATTTTAATTTGAATAATAAATTTTATAACGTTATAAACTCTAAAATACAAAATCTATTGGGAATGAATTTGTTTTGGCGTCTGTCTGTGTTTGTCGGTTTTAACGGTTAACCTCGTAATAACAATAACACCAGTCAGTCATTAGTACATATACAAGAGTAATAGAAGTAATGAAAATATTGTTCCTTGTATCTTGAATACCAGCCTGACTGCTTGACTGTATGGCTGGCTGTGTGTGAGTGTTAATTGCACTTAAAACGTTCATCATGGCAATGACACGTACACATACTAAGTCATTGTTGTCCTTTCTTTAGTTTTTTTTTTTTCAAAATTTAACGTTTCAGGATCTGGGTTTTTGTTTTTATTGTTGTTGATGATGTTTTGTTTTCCTTTTCTTAAGATTGTTTTCGATTTGTTGTTCTTGCTGTTGTTGTTAGATGGTCTGTAAGTGAGTACATCTTATTTTGTGCTGAGTTGTGGTGTTTTTGAAAAGTTCACCTTTTCCTATTACACTTCATTGCATTCTTTGCCTACTTGTAAACCTACTTATGTTCTCTTAATTTCCCTTTTTTATTTTATTTATTTCCCTTTTCATACTTGGTGACAGTAGTGGGCAAAAGTGTTAAGACAACACAGTCTTATAAATATTACAATTTAGAAATAGCAAAATAGAATAAACCGTCAATTTTCATCTTTTTATTTTTTGTTTTTGACTCACAAATTCATCACTTTAGTAATTTGTTATTTAGTTAGTTAAAATCCTTTTTTTAAACACATTTATTTACACCATTTAAATTCATTTCCCTTGCCATTTTTTATTTTTCTTTTTCACCAAGACAAACAAATTCATTAACAGTTTTACGCCATTACTTTATTTACACCCTGTTCGCAAACAATCACCTTTATATTTGTGTAATTCTCTGCAATTTGAAGTATAAAATGAAAATAAAATAAAATGCAATTGCTGAACTCAACTGCTGCCTTGCATCAGACATTTTTCCAAAGGAAAATAAACCTATTGCTATAAAGCCTCAACCAAAAGATATTTTTTTGTTTTTAAATATTTTTATTATTTTTTTCGTTCCCTCATTTGTTTATCTTTGTATCCTGGCAGCCCACTTAAGCTCTCTAGTCTAAAAGGTGCAAAATATTTGCCAGTTAGTTAGTGTCTTTGGTCGGTTGTATGATTGTTTGTTCGTTCGTTTGTTTGTTTCTTGGTTCGCCGGTGTCTTTCAAGCAATCATTAGACATTTCCGGTGCTTGTAAAGCTATGTATGTGTATATTTTATTTCACAAGACCCTTAGTTTCAACAACTGCAACTTTGGTTTGTTTATTTGTGTATTTTTCTTTTTGTGCCCAGTTAAAGGTAATTTAGCTTTGAGTTTCTTCAAAGATACCAACCATGCACTGACAATCAGAACAGAGAGATAGATATCTGTGCATACAAGTTGAGATGTGTTTAAGGAGCAGAAATGTAAAATGAAAATTACAAAATGTATTAACTGAATTGTAAAAAAGTACTTTTAAGACCTTTGTTTGTTTTTTTTTTATATGAAATAAAGGAACTTTTTATCGTAAAAGGTTTTGTCAAAGATTTCAGCAAACCCTATTAAATATTGCACATGATTGGAAGATAAATTCATTAAAGTTTTTAGTGAAATGTCGTTGATTGGGGGAATTGAAATTGCTCTACTGATATTTACTTCAGAGGACATTGTGGTCAATTTTTGGAATTCAGAACACTGGCTTTTTTATTTTTTTGAAATATTTCTGTTGCTGAAGATTTAATTTTCATAAACTTTTTAAAACAATTTCTCTCCTCAAATAATGAGTTTAACAAAATCATTTCATATATATTTTTTTAGTCAACTTATGCTTTAAGATTGGATTTTTTTTTAACAAAAATATATTTGCGAATTTAAAAAAGAAAACTATTTGCGAATTTTAAAATATCAAAAACGATTAGGAAAATTTTGAAATTTAAAACTCTATTTATTTTAAGAAATAAGTATAAATGAATTGGAAAAAATCGCC
Source organism: Phormia regina (assembly GCA_001735545.1). Lineage (NCBI taxonomy): Eukaryota > Metazoa > Arthropoda > Insecta > Diptera > Calliphoridae > Phormia > Phormia regina. Next base: position 29,970 of record MINK01172067.1, read on the forward strand.
AATTAAAAATATTTGTATTTTTTTTTAACAAAAGTATTTGCGGTTTCTAAAAATGATTAAAAAAAGTTTTTGTGAATTGAAAAAAAATAATAATTTCGAATTAAAAAAGTACTGGCGAATTTAAAAAATCTTTTTTACAAAAAAGTTTTTATCAAAGTAATATGAGCTGATTTTTTTTTATACCAAGAGTACCCTAAGATTCCTAAACAAATCATATGTCAATTCCATTTCTTTTAAAATCTATTAATATTTAATTGTTTATCTTTTGTTTATGTTCTTATATCAAAATTCGAACGAATCTTCCTTCTTCTCTTCTATACTAAATCACAAAATTAAAGAAAAATAAAAATATTTTCCCGTTCAAAGTCTTTAAAAGTTATTAAGAAGGAAATATATATTCGCGAACTATTAAAAGTTTTTGCGAATTTAAAAAAGTATTCGCGAATTAAGGAAATGTTCGCAAATTAAATAAAAATTTGTTTGCGAATTGAAAAAAAAAAAAATACCAGGAATAACTTTTTTTGTACTCAACAATGCGTACATCATGTTTATATATCTATGATGATGTTTAATTTCTGTTTTTATTTTCAATTCAATTCAGAAACAATCTCCCTTTTTCATATACTCTTACAATATCTGTAAAATTAAAAAAAATGCGAATTCTACAAATTATTAAAAGAAATATATATTCGCAAGTTAAACAAATTAATCGTGATAAATTTTTACGATCTTTTTACCCAAGAATTGTTCATCAAATAAATATGACCAGAAATTTGTTTGTTCTTGGAGAGTATCAAAAAATTTCTTCACAATGCATACATCAATCCCATTTCCCTTGTATAAATATTTATTTGCAATGTTTTGTTTATATATATGTGTATGACGTTTAATTTCTTTCTTTGTCTCTTGTTTTATTTTCAATTGTTAGGCATTCATTCATTAATTTATGTTTTTATTTATCAAAACACGAACGAAACTCCCTTCTCTATACCACTTCTATAAGGTCTTTGAAAACTCTTCAAAACGAACCTTTTACATGCCCATAAAATATTTATGTATATATGTAGACCTACATACATGTATGTGTGTGTGTGTGTATGGGCATGTGAAGGAACTTGTCGTTCTTTTTATTTTTATTTTATGAATAACTTACATTTTATATAAAGGTATGCATGAAGGGCTGCACGGCTGGATGTATATAAGTTTAAATGAATGTCTTTTGCCATGAGAATTATATTAAGAATTCTTAAAGTTGAAGTTGATAAAGTGCCATTCACATTGTACTTCGTTAACTGCAATAAGTAAGTAACTAAGTTGTATAACTTTTGGGCCGAGGCAAATACATTCTGGGAATATAACTTTTACAGATTTATGGGAAGGCGAAAAACACAAAAAAAGTGGTGAAATTTGTAAATTATATGCGATATTTTGAATCTGAATAAATCGAACAGATAGATGGATAAGATAGCAGAATTTTATTTCTTAAAGTAATTAAAATGTCATTTTCTTAAGGTTGTATATTTTTGTCTTTTTACTATTTTTAGGTTCGTTCTATTAATTATAGAATATACCTAATAAAAATGAACATTTTAATTAATTTATTGCAAAAAATTATTTGTAATTTTATAAAGTTATTATCTTTTTAACACACTTTTATACAAGTATTAATGACATCATCACTACAATATTTCTGATTAATTTGTAACAAATACAATCATACACACCAATTACCCTACAGTTCTATTTTTATTTAAACATAAATATACTCCATATTATGTTCTGACGACCATCGTTATCTAGTCTACGGCATCAGTTTATCTTATCTTTTCTAGATGTAAGTCGATTAGCTTCTATTATTGCTTTTTATTTAATTTTTATAAATTTCCATCTTAGGGGCGTCTCCGTTGGTTAATTTTCATACAAGAATGACTAATTTCAGAGACACGGATATGTCTCTGGCATAATTTTAACCACAGTAAAGTCGGCGAATGCTGGTGGTTGCTAGCCGATGTGTTCCATTTGATCTCTATGCATTATTTGACGGATTGTTTTTTAATTGTAGTCATTTTCCAAAATGTTCCTGATGTTAACACGGTCATGTCTCTGGCATAATATTGGTCAGAGCAAAGACGGCAAAGGCTGGTGGTCGCTAGCTGAAGTGCTCCATTTTGTCCCTTAAACCAGGTTTATCCATTATTTTTACTGAAATTTTTTCCAGGATGTTAACAGCTTTAGTTAGATCAGTAAATGTGTACATAAAAAGAAACAATCATGTAGTGCACGAATATATGGCGTGTAGTTTGATATTCTGTGAGGTACCCACTTTTTCGCTTTGTATAGTGTGATCCTTAACAATTTTTGATTGATTAATTTTTTCGGAAAGACATTTTTCTGCCCAAAATCAATTCGTTTAATGAAATATCCGTACTAAATCATAAAATTTAAGGAAATGGTTATGAAAGTATTTAAATTTCCCTCCTCCAAAATTTTAAGCTGGATTCGCATCTGTCCAATCGGAAGTTGAAAATTTGATCTCATTTACAAATATTGCTACCAGTATTTAGTGAATTACGTTAGTAATTTGGGCTTCCCTGTCTAGAATACTTTTGACTTTACATAAACCCAAAGAAAAAAAAATAGCGGAGGTGTGATATCTATGTAGCCAGTTAACAGGTCAGATCCCCTCTCAGCCAAATGATTTCTCAATAATATTCGCCTTAGCAACGTCAATAATATTCGCCTTTCCAACAAGATCCTGGGGCAAAATTCTTCTATTTGTTTCGTATGAGAGATTAATATGGTGCTCACTGTTTTGAATCAATTGGTCACGGCCTTTACTTATACTGCCCCAATATAGGCTCGATATAGTCCTTTTGTTTCCGTATTATCAAAAAACTCAGAGACTCAAAAAGAGAGAATCAAAAAGGAACCAGAAGTTTTCGTAAAGTGCCAGATGCTAGCGTTAAGATGACGTTAAACTTTAAGCAATTCGAGTTAATTTTTAATATACATGAATATCATTTTTTTATGATGCCTCTAATATGGCGAGTTACTTACTGGCACCCTATTTTTGTAGTGGGTTTCAATATCGACAACATATCGGTCTGTTAAGTTATTTCAACTATAGCATCTTTCTGAAAACACATATCTACGTTGTGGAAGAATTTTTTTTTTAAATATTACTTTCTTGACTTTAAACATACAATCCATAGACTCTTTATTTATTTTGAAAACGTACTGTTATGACTCTTGCCGCATTTATAATAAACAAGTTTGTTGTCTTTGGCGCTATAAAAGTAAAGTTTTGACACTATAAATAGACACCAGCTGAATGTGGCATATTATCCTTTTGGGTTTCGTTGGATCCTAAATATGCTGCCCGCTTTACATTGGGTACAATATTGAGGAACGAACTCTGATAGCAGCGCCAGGCATTTGGGGCAAGTAAATAAAGTAAAGCAGATGTTAAACCCAAACCGTAAACGTTGTTAAAGATGTGGTTACATAATGTCTTAATTAGACATCCGGCTCGAAGGACCATAAACAAGTTGAAACCTAACATATACAGATCTCAGTCTCCCTTTCATCCCTGAGCTCTCTAGTCTCTTCCGAAAATCATATTTTAACTTCACACTTAAATGTGATGATCTTTTTAAGAAACACCTAAAAAGTGTAATATTCCACGACATTCTCCCAACACTGTGGGGAAAATTCACATATTTTTACACACACTACCTTAAAAACGTGTAAGTTTTCATAAGCTTATCTACCCAAACATTGACTTTTTTGCTTTTTTTTATTGTTGCAAAGCCCTTGCTCAATATTACCTTTATTTACCCATCTCTTACTCTCTTAATAACTTGTTATTTTTATTATCATAACAGTTGTTTTGTTTGCGTTTTTTCGTTTATTTTTTGTTGGCTTTTTCTTTTGTATTTTATTTCATAATTTTATACAGAACAGAAGAACAAAAAAAAAAAAACCTTTTATTAATAATAACTTTTACATACATAATAGCGTTTTTATTTTGAATCATTTTTATGCTTGACTTTTTTGTTCAATTTTATTTTTTTTTTTGTTTTCAGTTTTTCGAACAGCTTTTTCACTATTATCTGGGTCTTATCTATTAATGTTATTAAATCAATAATGACATAAAAAAAAGAACACAAACTCAATATGTTAAATTTAATAAAAAAACACACATTTATAATTTGGTATAAAGGGAATTAATGTACATATTATTTCATTGTTAAAAAGTGCAAAATATTAATAACACACAAACAATAATCAATCATTAAAACTGTTGCAATTTAATCAGTAAAAATTAAAAAATAAATAAATAAAAAAAAAAATATATAAAAAAAGATATTGTTAAAATGTAAGTGATAAAATAAGATTAAAAAACTGAGCAATAATAAGGTGGGAATTACTTATTCCTAGAATTTCAAAACTTATATATTTTTAGCAAAATAAAATTGTAACTTAACTGTTCTTTTACAATCTTTAAAAAATATAAAAAAAGTATTATGTAAAATTGTAACTGTTTTTTTAGGTTTATATCAAGATGTAAAATATTTAAATGGTCATTTTATAGAGTAATAAAGTTTTTTTTTATTATTTTCTTAAATTATATATATTTTTAAAGTTAATTGTAAAAATTAATTTAGCTGCTTTTTAAAGAACTTTAATTGTTAAGCGTTTTGTGTGCTTTTAAATCATTTTTAAAATCAAACAAATTCCCATATTACAATTTTATTGTATGGTGTATATAATTGAATGTAATTTTTTCCTTTCTCTCTCTCTCTCTCTCTCTTACACTTAACACACTCGTTCAATCATCAGGTGACATTTTATGAAATTTCTTGTCAACACCATTTTTATGCATATTATAAAGTGACAATGACAACAGCAACGACAATAGAGAAAGAGAAAAAAAAACCAAACATATTTCAAATTAATTTAATAGCTAAAGTAAAGTTGCAAACTTAAATAAAAAAGAAAAAAAAAAAAGAAAAATAACAACAAAATATATATAAACCTAGAACACATCTGTAGCACTCTGACGATTAAGTTAATTAATGCATATACACTATATACATAAGTGTATGTATGTGTATATATGTGAGTGTGTATAGTTAAGGATTAATTAAAAAGATTAAATACAATTTTCATAATTAAATTGTTACTTGAATATTTACATATGTGTGTAATAGTAGGCTAGTACAAAATTAAGTGGAGAGAGAAAAAAGCGTTAAAGTCAGGAAGTCAAACTTTGAATAGTTTTTTTATTATTCAAACTCTTTTTAAGTTTAGAATCATTAAAGGACTTTTTTCAAAGTTTCAATTATGCAGCTTAACAAATGCTTCACATAGCGATCATTAATTTTTGCTATCATTTAGATGTTTAGATGACCCGCGAGATTATTTTCTAATATTTAATTTTAAAGATAATTTCATATAAATGTCAGTCCCGATTACGTTGTAAGTGATCTTTGGAAGTAATAATTTTTGATCATACACAAATAATGTTTGCTTTTAAATACCGAATTATAACTGACTTATCTACCAAAAGTTTTGATTTCACCAAGTCCTAAAAGAAATCCAGAGGTGTGATCTTACATGATCTTTGACTGATTAGGATCACGAAATTCTTTGCTCCTCAAAATAAATCAAGATTTTTACACCAAAATCATGAAGTAAAATTTGTGAATTGTTCAAAATGCAGCGTCGAGTAATTGGTCACTCTTTTCACTACAAAGAAGAAAATGCATTGGTGTGATTTTACATGTCTAGTCAAGGTCACCAGATATCCAGACTACATTCTGGATGCGGACTTTTCGATCGCAAAAAATCCAGCTATAGTGGTCTTGAAAAGACGATAATGTCTTGTTTAATTAAAATTTTCTACATTATCAAAATGCTTCTGAAAAATATTTAAAAAATTCAGAGGTGTGATTTATGCGGGCAGTTGACTGGTCAGGATCACGAAATTTTCTTCTTCTCAATATAAATCAAGATTTCTTTTTACAAATTATACAATTAAACTCCTGAAAACTTTTTAAAAATGATGATCAAACAAACACAATTTAAAATAGTACGTGCTGCCTGACACTGCTCTAAAACGGTGATCGGCAGCCAAAGCACTCAGGGACCGAAAGATGTTAAACAAATGAGTGCGAATATAGAAAATGTTAGTCTAGCTTTCAATCAGAAAACAGCAACAATTTCGAAAAAAAACCTTTTGAAATTGTATTTTAAATACTTTTAATTTTGAATAAAAACGAAGTCCCTAGCACAAATAGAGACTTCAGAAACTCGAAATCCCGCTTAAAAACCCGGGCTTTCGATATTGTTGCATTTAAATCGCCATTTAAAAACCGATATTGTTGTATTTAAATAGCAAAATTCTCGAAAAGATTTCCGATCGTTTTTTATATATATATTATATATGTCAGTTATCGGTGGGCTTCATAAACTCTATTTCCACTGACACAAGAACGGTCAGGGATCTACCGTTATAATTTTTTACAATTATCTAGAAGAAATTTAACTTAAATGAGTCATTCTGAGAGCAATGCGTTCCCAACTCGTTGCTTTGGCATGGAGTAGACTAGATATTGCTTGCAGTGTTGCGTCGTTTTGGCTGCCAAATAATGTGTTTTAAAGGGCTCTGAAGTACTTTTTTTCTGCTATGCTCGTAACTAGACTTTATAGTATATATTTGGTTGGATTTCGTTGAAACCTAAACATAACTTTAGTTTAAATTTGAATTTCATTTGCCGCAATAGCTAATTGGGACTTGTACAGAAAACTGTCGTATCCGTTTGGTGATGTTCTTTGAAACGTAAATATATTCCATGATTGTCAAAAAATTTTTAATAACAATCTTAAGCTCCAAAATAATGAATACTTTTTATTACATAGACTTATCACTAATCTTCTTCGAATCCCCTATAACTCTGCAGTTCTTTCTTTGGCACTAACATACTACTGACATAATCATATAATTGCTTGTGGTATATTATCTGAGTGTTAAATATTGTAACCTATGACTGGAATATCAATGTAACTGGTTAAAGCCCTTGTAATATAATTCGTAATAGCTAATTTTCACTAATATTTTTATTTAATTTTCTCCAGTATAATTTTGGACCAGTATTTATGACAAATATCTGATTCATGTAAAGTTTTTGGTTACTTTACTGTTCCCATGTAAGCTAGAGAGACTATTGACTTTAAAGAGAAGAGACTAATTAAATCACTAGCTTGAAAACCATTGCTAGAACTGCTGAAATATGTGTATTTCAAAACCAATTTACTAGTACTAAGAGTAGGTGTATTTATGCGTATGTTTTTCTATATGTGTGGCATACAACCACATATAAAACTATATTTACATTTTTATTAAAACATGACATTAATTAGTTAACAAAAAATTAAAAAAAAAAAAAAAAACGCATGAGTACAATAAATTTAATTCCTCTACAAATTTAAGTAAAACATTTTTTTGTTTGCTTACAAATTGGGTCAATTTGGTTTTTCAGTGGCTATTTTTTATATTTTTCTTTTTTTTGTATTTTATAGAACACACACAGAAAATAGTTTTTTTTTTTGTTCATTTTTGCAAATCATTAAAATATTTGTGTTAATTGAAAAACATAATTATCCTATTGAGACCATTGTTGTATTATTAAAAGTCATAAAATGTATGAATTAAATACGTTTAGTAATTGTTTTGTTGTTTTTTCACTTTTTTATTCTCCTGTTTTTTTTTCTCTTTTTTACAAATTTCATTAAATAAAATAATTTTGTTATTGTACAAAAAATATTTTGTTTAACAAAATTTTCGTTGTAGTTTTTTTGTTTTTTTTTTTCTTTTTTGGTGACAACGACAAAAACACTAACAACAATAAAAATGAAATACTTAAAAGATTCAAGTCATTTTTTGTGTTACTATATTTTATTTACAAGTATATAGTTTTTTTACATGTTTTTTTTTTTTTGTATTGTGGTTTTGTAAACCAATTTTCATAACATGTTTATTATGAATTATTCAGCCCTATTTCATAAGGTGACGCACTTTTTCCGCTTAGAATGGTTAGAGTTGATTTTAATGAGTCTTTTGGGCCATACACTTACATGTGCTGCTAATGTAAATTATGAAATTTCCCTGAGGTGTCATAGGGAAGTTACATAAGTGTAATGCAATTGAAAAAGTGTGGGACCTTATTTTAGAACTTTATATGGTCAAAAGACCAGAAAATGTTAAAATTACAATTTTAAACATATTTTCGAAAAATAATGCTGATGTTTGAAGCTAAATAAAATTTAAACCAGTAAAGATAATTCATTGAAATTTTGTCACACTATGAACTTATTTTAAAATCAAGGAATTTAAAAAACTCCTCCTTTATTGTACCAAAGTACCCTATATTGTAGTCCGGGAAAAACTTGTTTCAATAGTTCATTAAAATTGTCACTGTGCCATTGTAAAAATCGTGGCTTATGGGACTATATTGTCAATATATTTTGTTTCGATTTCCCCTTTGAAATTTTTTATTCAGAAAAACAAATTAAAAAAAATCAATATTGACAAAGTTTGGATAAGGCTTCAGTGGAATATGTTTCCAAGAGAGCCTCCGATTTTGTTTTAAATGTATTTGCGTTAAGATTTCTTTTTAAAACTTTGCAAAAATTTTTGATAAATAATTTTTTTGGACAGAATTTTGTAAAATTTTGTAAAAAAACAATAAGATCCAAAGTAGGCCTCCATGTTAAAATCTAAATGAGATAAATTCACATGTAATAAAGTGACATGTTTTTTGTAGGAATTTACAAGGACCATTCATATGCATTTTTTTATCTTTAGTCTTAAATTAATTTTTAGGCGAATTTTTAAAAAATTACATACCCGAGACACCCAACTTTGGTGGCCTACCCTCTACACCTGTGACACTCAGCTCTGACCATGCGAAATTTTATTGTGACACCTCCAAAGGTTCACAAGTTACAGAATTATTTCCAAAGAAAAAACTATTTGGGACCACCACGTGACATGCCCATAATAAAGCGAATAGTTAAGTAACTAATAAATTGGCAAGAGGCGTCCTAATGTAGACGGTTAAGTAATTAGTACGCAACAGTCAAAAGAGATTGCATAATATCTTTATGGTCATGCCCATATTAAAGTAACTAGTCACGTAGCCAATAAAGTGACAAGAAGTATTCTAATGTAATCGGTTAAATAACTAGTTTACAGCAGCCAACCAGCAAAAACTTCGCCTACTAAATAACGTGTTTTGTGAGCGAAAACAATATGGAAAACGCCTTCCTTTGTTGGTGCTATAACTGATGAATTTTGTTCGCGATGTCCTAAATTTCACCAGTTTTTATTTGGGTACCAAAACAATTTTTTATATGCTGACTTTTTTACGCGAAAAAGAAAAAACCTTTATCTCGGTTGAGATTTGAACGAACCCACGTATCACAATACTGTTTATGTTTGTTAGTCTGCCGTCTTACTAGTTACACTATAGTTGACTTACATTTTTATGTGGCAAAAAGTGGTTTTCATAAAGGGAAATAAAATAATGTTTGCCTCAATTGGGAGTTGAACCTTCAATAAATTTATATACATATATTTTTTTAGGTGGTTTAGACAACTGAGCCACGTAAAACCCAAATTACTTTCATATTTACTAAAAACCAGTTATTGAAGTATTATTAGGTAATGCTGCGAGTGGCGAATAAGGCTACAATGTAATGCATACAGTAAGCTGTTGCTTTTAAAATTAGAAGCGAAGTTTTTGCTGGGCCCCAGAGACAGACACTGCTTCGAACTGAGTACTGCATATTTAAGTTTTTGATAAATATCTGTTCAAATCACAGTTTTGAAGAACTAATCTTTTGTTTTTTAGGAATTAAAACTTTTTTGAACTTTAATATCAAATTTGGAACTTTTTTTAATTATTAAAAATTTTTGCATTTGAAGAATTTCTTGAGGTTCTAGGTGAATAAGTGATTGAAAAAATATTCTTTGTTGTTTAAAGTGATGAAAAGGAGACATTGTATCCTCTAACCTAAAACGTTTGATTTAATCACTCTTTTTTGGTTTAATTTATACTGATTACTTTCCCGATATTAAAGATATTCACTGCTGGAGTTGCGAAGCGAATAAATAATCTTACCACTATATTTAATAAACTTAAATAACCTTCAGTTAAGATTTAGACATACACGAAAATAAAGAAATAAAAAATACTCAGTAGCATCTGAAAAAAGGCTCCTAAATTAACTTTGTACCCACGCCAACACGAAACGAAGAATTAAACTAGAAAAACCAATTCATCGGACCAATTTACACTGACATTAGTTCTTAACTTAGTTCAAGTCCAAAGGCTGACTATAATTTACTATATTTCTGTAATTAAATGTTTAATTGAAACAATTATAGTTTATCATATTGATGAATTTTTTAATGAATTTTATAATGTTTTTTTCTCCACTAAATTTAAATATTTTTTCTTTTTCTTTCAGGTAAGTGAATCCTTTATCAAAATTATATTAAAAATACAAGGTAAATTTATATTTTATTTATTTAATTATTACTGTTAAATGCATATAAATTAAATAAAATTTATTTAGCAAAGTCAACAATTTAATGCTCATCAAATTATAGCAACTGTACTTTAAATTAAAATTGTTCTTTAAATATAAAATGCTTGTAATAATATACAGTAATAATAACTATCTTGCTTTTTTTTTAATTATAACCTAAATTTTATATCTTTAAGTAAACTCCCTTCTTTTATATACGACTAATTGAACATCAATTAAATACTGTGTAAGTTTTAAATAAATTTACATACATTTGATGCTAAATGCTATAACATTTAAATGAAATACAAGTGTATTATTAAGAATAAAATACTTACTTATACATTTACATATTGCGCATAGAAATGGACATATATATATATATACGAGTACAACAACAATTATTGAATATTGTAAGTCTTGAGTTTTGATGGTTTTGTTCACTCTGGTATATAAATATACATATTATATGTTGACTTTATTATTATTTTTTTTTTTTAATTTTTTTTATTTACTTATATTACGTTTATAAAAAACCTAAATGAAAAGAATGATTACAGAGTAAGATATAAAAGACAGACATATAGACAGATATACGGACGGATACACATATGGGAATGAATCATTTATTTAGTTCTTTGAAGTTATGTGTTCTATATATACATATGTATTATATATGAGAATATAAATGTAAATGTGTGTGTGAACGAATCTCAATGGCTCTAAGGCTTATGCACCAGGCTGGCATGGCATCTTTTATAAAAAAACATAAATCATTTCTTGTAAGAGTAAAATAGAATAAACTGCATTCACAAATTCAAAAGACCAGAAATATAAGCATATATTTTTTTTTATAAATGTAAAAATTGCAAAAAAAAAAAAAAAGACAAGAACTAAAGTTAAATATTTTAATTGAACGGGGGCAATAAGTTGAATGACAAATTTATAATACACAGAGACAGACAACACACACACTCACATACACAAGTAGACACAATTGCAAGTACTTTTATAAGTACTAGAGCTTAAAAAAATCGTTTTTAAATAATAGAGTTGAAAAAATGAAAACTTTTTTTATAAAAAAAAATAAAAAAAACACTTTTTAATATTTAAATGCTGGACTTGTTAAATGCAAGTAAGTTTTTAAACAAAAAAAAAAGTGTCTGTAAAGTGTTTTTGTTGTTTTTAGAAAACATTTCCAAATAGTAATTAAGTATTTATGCCACAATGGGAAAAAGTTTTTCTCAATTTTCTTTTTTTTTTTCTATTTTAATTTTTATATTTTGTATGTATGCATGTATGTGTGTGTGTGTTTAAATGTAAGTTGAATATGTTTAATTCTGTTATAAATAAATTTTACTCAACTCTATTTTACTTTCACTGCATTTAAAAACCCTAACATATACAAACACACGCATACTCATACTTTTAAACCAAAAAACTACATTCATACACATGTAGTATTTGTTGTATAGAAAACAAACACGCATAGAGAAAAATACTATGTATGTATAAATAATAATAAGAGTATTTTATTATTTTTGTAATGGCCAAACACGATTTTTATAAGCCCTACATTATTAAGATTTTAATGACAAATAAATAATTTATTTTGTTATAAGTACATACATATGTACATACATTTGGTAATTTACGAGGGAGGTAATTTTATAACTCGAAACTAGATTAAAAGGTCATTTTTAAAACTTCATTTAAAAAAGGTAAACAATTAATGGACTAATGTTTTAAAGAATATTATGAACTATTAGGAAAATTAGCTTATCCATCATTCACCAAATTTCATATGGTTCCATCGCAAACTTATCATGCCGAAACTTTCCAATCATTGTACAAATGTAGAAAAATTCATAAAATAATAAAAATCCGAAAAAATAATATACATTTTTTAATTCACTTCCATTTCACAACCAAGCGATTTGAAGTCTAAATGTGGAATAGCTGAATTTTTTCGAAATAGGTATGAAAAATTTCAATTTTGAGCTTCTTTTTAGTGGATTGTGGTGATCATTTTTATATCCTACACGATCATAGGTGCTTGGGGTTTTATTATGTGTTTGTGCTGATGTTTGCAACACTCAGAAAAAAATCTTCCAACCCCAAGCTTAAAGTAGTACCAATCGACTCAGAATAAGTTTCCATGACTTGTGATCAAAGTACGCAAAGGGACGCAATTTCAAAGATATCTTAATAAAATTATAATTATTTTGGCACAAGAACAAAAGCTTATTGAATATAAGTTAGGATTGGTGCATTATTTTACCCAGTCCTTATACAAATGTCATCCCAGATAATAGCTTAATCATTATAAATGTTTTAAATATTTATTCCAGATTCCATTAAAATCGGTTCATAATTGAAAATTGTTCCCATATAAATTCCTCTTCGGAAAATCACTTTGACGTTCATAAATACCATTCAAAGTATCAAGTTAATATTCGACAAGTTATGTTTAAGTAGAAATCATAGTGGCAAATTTTATGAGGTTTGGTCCATAATTTATAATAACTTCCATATAAACCCATTTTCGGGAATCAGCATAAAGTGCATTAATTCATATTAATATTAGTATTAACGTAATATTCTGTATACGTATATTTAATTTAACACTTGGTAAAAGTATCGATCCACAATTGGCCACAGGTCTAATCCCTCTAGTCATATCTCTGTTTTTATCAATTATTCGAAATTTCACCAAAAACCGCCAATTATTCGAAATTTTACGAAATAATTACAATTTCACAACAAATTAAATATTCGTTAAAAAAATCACCAAAAGTCCCAAATTTTAGTTAAAACTCAAATTTTGTACCAAAAATGCTTAATTTCTCCAAAAATTTTAAACATCGCCAAATTTGGACAAAAACATAAAATTTTATCATTAATATAAAATTTCGCCAAAAAATATGAAATATCACCAAAAATATAAAATTTCACCAAATATGTAAAATTTCACCAAAAATATTAAATTTCATCAAAAATATAAAATTTCATCAAAAATATAAAATTTCACCAAAAATATTAAATTTCACTAAAAATCTGATATATCACAAAAAATGTGAAATATCACTTAAAGGTCGAAATTTTACTTAAAATCCCAAATTTCAACAAAAATTCAAAATTTCACCAAAAATCTTTCATTTCGCTAAAAACTTTAAATTTTACCAAATTTAACCCAAAATCCATTTTTTTTTTTATTTAATCTGAAATTTTTTCATAAAGCTCCAAAAAATTTTCCGTTTTTTCGGAGAGAGATTCGATACCAAATTTCTAAGAACCTTAACGGATACATTTGGATTTTTAATTTTTTGTAAAGACAGATATTTTCAACGGGAGATTATTAATCCCATAAAGACCTAGTATTACTAAAGTTAGACCCAGACAAATATCGTAAAAATTACAAATGTTATGTTAATTTGAAAATTAGGAGAAGGTTAAAAAAAATATTAATTTATATTTTATACTGAATTTTACGACACAGACTTATTCATTTGTAGTCCCATCAACATTTCATTAGCTCACATGGAAGTTGTTGGAAACAAATTTTTATTAGTTTTTGTTACAAGATTTCATTTGCTATTTACTTTTAAATTAAATGGAATTGAATCTATTTTAATCTGAATTATAGATCTATATCATATTTCCCACACATTTTACTCATTAAATTTTGAAGTTTTGTTAAATAATTTAAAAAGTGCTTTAAAATATAAAAAATATATATGAAAATAAGCAAAAATAGTCTTCTTATATTAAAAAGAATGTTATTGACTAAAAATGTAGTTGTGTTAGTGAGAGTGAAAAAAATGCACTCAAAGAAAAAATTTGCTTTAGTAAATTAGATACTTAAGTTATACCAGGTGTTATATTTTATTATATAAAACTTATTTTCTTTGCCTCATAGATTTAGTAATATTGCTATAAAAAATATAATTACCATTCCTCGAACAGTGTCTAAAAAAATTATATTAATTTTCGTCACTTTTTCTTTCAGTGCATTTTGACTCTCTGCACTTTTAGCAACGATTAAATGAACGAGTGTAAGAATACGTGAAAAGTCGGCCAGCAACATTGTGCTACGAAATTAATATTTATATTTTAGAGAATTCAATCTTAAAGTTGTAAAAGATTCTAAATAAGCTTTCTATACTAAATATGTTTTTATGTCTTCTAAAGCAGTTTGCAATTTATTTTTTCCCCTCTTATAATGTATTACCAAAGTAGCATAAAATTAAATCTACCATGTTATACCTTAATCAAGGGTTTAACTAAAATAATTGTTTCATTTGAGTGATCAACAGCGAAGCCAGTGTATTTAAATTCACAAGTTTTTTTTCTATATACATTTTTTTGTAATAAAAAATAGAAAACCCAACACAATTTTAGGTTTTTCTTTACAAAGCTAGAAAATTTTACAAAAAAAAAAACCAAGGTAACATGTAAAAAAGAAAACAAGAACAACAAACCATTAGAAATAACCTTGACTTTCTTTTTCTACATTTGATGTACTCGTAAATGGATATAAAACTAATTTCAACATTTATAAGTATGTCTAAGACTAATCAAAATACTTTTGTGGCTTTTTTTTGGATCAAAAAAAGTTAACAATTTTTTGTTGTATACAAAAATGTTGGCTTTAAATATAACTTAATGAATTAAAAATATGTATAACTAAAAATAAATTAATTAATAGAATTTGTTTTAAAATTTGAAATTTTCTAATAAATTTTTCTTATAAAATAATAATTAATTTAAATAGTCTCAATTGCCTTTAATGACCTAAAGTGTCATTAATACAAAATATATTATCACATACATATGTATGTATACTTATGTTCTCAGAAGTGTTTGTGTTTAAAATACATATGCAAAATGCACATACATATGTATTATTCTAATGCCTTAGTTTTATCTAACGCATTGAAATTAATTTCATACAAAACTTCATGGTAAATAATATTTAAATTGAATTTATATAAAATGTTGCTTTTGTATTTAATAGATTTTCCAATTCTTCAGGCATTAGTTAAAGGGAATTTGCATAAGATGTTAAAGTAGTTAACATATTATATTTAATATATTATTATATTAAGGATTTAATTAAATAACAAATATAATATTATCTGACAAAATACTATAAATATTTTACTTCTAATAAAAAGATAATTGATAAGATTTTAACAAAATTTTTACAGCTAATTATATGAGTCAATAAATTATCAAATTAAATTTTAAACAATAACTATTATTTATTAAATTAACTTTAATAAAGGAAACAATTAATTCTTAGAATATTTGAAGGATTTACATAACAACTCTATAAGTTTTATAACTTAAAATAAACTCAATGATTAACTATATAAATGTCAATTAATTTAAAATTTTAAAAGGTTCTTCTTACAACAACATTTATACAAACATAACAACAAAATATACAAAATGCTTTTAGGCTATAGTAATTAATTTTTATTAAATATAATGAAAATTAAATGAAATACTATATAAGTTAAACTCTATTTAACTTTAATTTAATATTTCTTTTTTTTTTAATTATTATGAATCATCTCATTATTAATTTCATTGTGATACTCATTAAAATGCTACAAAAATTAAGTGTATTATTAATATTAAATGAATGAAGTATTAAATATATTTAAATAATATTAAATATTAATTAAAAAAATTTATGTAGAGAGTATTTGATTTTATGTTATTTATATAAAGGGTCATTATCGAAAATGAAATTAAATTATTTTAATTTTAATTAAATTCATTTTTTTTAATTTCTTTGTGGTCAAATAATGAAGATTGATTTTGGTTGAAAATTAATTTCCTTTAGCAATTTAAAAGTTAAAAAAAACATAAGTTCTATATTAAATAAAATGAGTATATGAGCTGTCAGTCAACATTTTAAATAATCATTTAATTCTTCTATAATCAAATAGACCTATAATAGCTATTATTTTTAACATATAACTTTTACATTTATACATATGTATGTTTATTATACATAAACTTATATACACTTAAAGTCAAATACTTATACACACATACACACAATTAAAATACTACAACATTTAGCCCGCAGAAAGTCAATAATAATTATGTGGCCAACAAGTCATATTTAAATGAAACGGGTCAACTAAGGGTTCACAATTTAACTTTGTTATAAACATATCGAAAAAAAAAAAAATTATAAAATTAATGAGTGTTGTTTTTTTTTACAAACTTACATATAAATATATATACATACATATGTAAAAGAGTATGTATTGTGTATTCATATAAAATTGGACAGTATTTTGTTTTGGAGTCATTGTCTAAATGTGTGGGCCTGTTATCAAGATTGATTTGGTTTGTACATTATGAAAAGTCTTATATGCAGTTTGTTTTAATTTTTCCAGCATTCATAATTTTATTTCTTAAAAAAGAAAACTTTTGTGGTTATTTTCTTTAAGTTCTCTTTATTAAAAGTTGAATAAAGTTTGTTTTAAAGTATGTGGATAACAGTAGAGGACAAAGTAAAAGTTAGTATGTGACACCTTGCCATAGTCATTTTGACACAAAAAAGTTATTAAATGAATGAACCTATGCATTATAAAACTGCCTACTCAGTTTTTCTCTAAGACCCTAAATTTTTTCTCAAAAGAAGTTTTTAAAATTCCATCTTATGGAATGGTGAGAGAACTAATTCTTAAATTAAAAACTAGTGCTATAGAAGCGTTAGGAAATAGCTTCAGAACCCGCTTTTTTATTTTTTATTCTAACGAATATTTCCTAAAGGCTTAAGTCCCAACCAGTCAACTCTTCAACGTAACGTAGAATAAAGAAATGTAGCGTGAAACATTTTGGGCAACTAGTCAACAAAAGTAAATGTTTCATATGTTTTTGAACATTCATTGTGTAAACAACCCTGTTCTTTGGTTATTTTGCAAAGAAAATAAATAACTGGGTTGTCGAAAAGTCACGTAGCTACGTAAAAATCTAATTTCAATACGCTACCTAGATTTTTTGTCAATGGCTATATACACACGTTTGCATAAGACGTGTTGAAACAGCTGATTCCGATACGATGAATTTTTGTTCACTGCTTGGGTCTTAAAATTTTAATAAAATTTTGTAAAACATTTTTTCTTTCGTATATTTAATTTTTGTAATTTTAAAAATTTTTTATGACAAGTTATCTAAGCAGTTCTAAGAAGTCATTATAATTTGTTTTCAGAAGTGATGTAGATAGAAGTCGTACAGTTTAAGTTCATAAGCACTAGTTCTCTGAAACTTTTCTTAAAACCTAATTTAGAACCATAATTAAGTTCTACTCCATTAGTATCAGAATTGATTGTGATAACACTATTTCTGAGGATGTTATAAAAGAATCTGAAGTGATTCAGATTTATTCTGTACTAGAATGATTTTAGAACATGTTCTAAAATTTTTTTCTGGGTTGAAACATTAAATTATAATAAAAATACATAATTTTTCATTCGTATTGGGTTGTATTTTTGCAAAAATTGAGTACACAGCTTTACTATATGATCTGTAGAAAATAAAAATTTTGTATTTCTTTAAACTCCATGAGATCTAAAGCAGTTTTGCGGCATAAAAATATATTTATCTAATTTAATGGAAATAATAATTAATGTAGGCCAGCACTGATTCGGCGGAATTCACCAGGTCCAAGTAGGGGATCACAGCTATTTTACTTGCTGCAGTTCTGAGTTCTTGGGGGAAGAGAGAGATTTATATTTTCTCTATTTATCTCGCCTACAAAGCCAAGAAAAATTACTATATTTGAACCACTTCTAAGCGGTTGTATTTTAACTTAAGCCAAACACAATTAATTCGTTTAAGAAGGGCATTGCAAACTCAAGGGCCAGATACAATTTCGTAACTTTATGTTATGACAAATAATATGGAATTATGTTGCACAACCTGAAGAAATGGGTTGACTATTTTT
Source organism: Phormia regina (assembly GCA_001735545.1). Classification (NCBI taxonomy): domain Eukaryota; kingdom Metazoa; phylum Arthropoda; class Insecta; order Diptera; family Calliphoridae; genus Phormia; species Phormia regina. Next base: position 48,538 of record MINK01172067.1, read on the forward strand.
TTTTTCGTGCAATTAATAATAATGAAGATAAAATGCATATAATCAATTTGTTTCCTTTGGGACATATAAAAATTTTTAACTCTGCTTATCCAGTAATGGGCTATGTAAGTAAAAATTCTTTAAAGGTTCTCCAAGGTCAATTATTGTGGGATTCCACAAATACAGATCGCAATGAAATAGGTAAAAAAAATAAAAATCTTAAAAAATATATACCTATAATTAATATAGTCTGCAGCTTTTGAATACTACCACTTTATTTTATATAATAAATACTTTATTGAATATAATAAATATTTGCTATCGTGATCCTATGAAACTGTTAGAAAAATCGTTTCTACCGTTTAGGCGTTACATCTGATGAAGATCGACCCTAGCGTGAAAAATCTTTCAGTACTATTTGTGTGACCTATTTCAGGTACTAACTCAGTTAATAGCATAGCCTATAACACTATTTTTAAAGTACTTTATGTTGAACAAATTTTTTTATGTTTATAATGGTCAAACAAAAATTAATTTTACTCAAATAAAATACAAGATTAGGCCCTCAGACTTTGCTGATAAATTAAGTAAAATATAAAGTTTTTGAAACTAGTCAAATAATGTATATATATGAGACAATCAGAGGGAAAACTTGAGTCCCCTACATATAAAAGGGAGTCATAGATCCCCTATTAAATAACACGCTGTAAAATATACTTTTTAAGACCCCTGGCATGAGTATCCAGAGTTCCAAATATGCGAACTAAAAAATTTAAGAAAAATCACTTTCGAAGTAAAAATTAGTAATTTTATTATACAACATAAATGAGTTAATTTAATCAAAACTATTCAAAAACCTTTACTTCAGTGGTTGGCGCTTTTATAGTTCATATTTTATATTTGTATATGTTCTGTATAAATATTCCCTCCTATATTGTACACGGAAAATCTCCAAACTTATATATTACTGCTATGCTTTAAACAATTAATTACTCCTAAATAGTTTAATTTCTCTAAAGAGATAAAAAAAAATTTAAACATTTCTTTTTGGAAACTGTATTAAAAATAGACTAAATTTAATTAATTATTAGTCACACATATCATATTAAACATTTCTTTTAGTGTTTTTTAAAAAATCAGGGAGAGAGTAACTTGGTAATTTGCAAGAGCAAGTTCTGCTATAATGCCAATACCTACATACATCTATATATCTGTGTGTTCGTCTTTTAAAGAAAAACGAAATTTGATTATTCTTAAGTATCGCACAACTGTTAACCAGCACTGTAAAACTATACATATGAATGAATATGGTTTGTCATAAATTGAGTATGTATTTATGTCTTTTTTTTCTTTATTTCTATAATGCGTTGATGATTCACTGAATTGAAATACTATTAAAACTTCTTTTGATCATATCAGTTCTTTGTCTACTTTTTTTCTTCTTTATAATATTTATTACTAAATTCTTTATCCTTTACTACTATTTCTTATTCTACTGGTTCTTTTTTATCATCATTATCAACGACATAATTTACAGTTTTTTTGTTCATATGAAAATTAAAAAAAAAAACAACAGCAATAGCATAAAGAAATATTAAATATTCTCAAAGCGTAAATTGAAGTTTTTATTTTTTTAAAATGCAAAAATCCTTTGGGTATTTTCTACTATAAAAATATAAAAATAAATATATGTATGTATGTACATAAACACATGTGCACAATGACCATAACACATACATAAACAAATATTTAATATTATTTTTATACATACATATGTATGTGTGAGTTTAAGTGCATTGAAGTGTAAGTGTATGCGTTTAAATATGTCTACTTGATTTAAATGTAAAACAGGAAACAGGTTGCATGTCTTACCTGTTTTTTTTATTTCTACTTCTTTTTGCTGGTTTTTTTTTTTAAATTTGTTTTAAAACATTGTCAATCAGACAATTTGTTTATTTATTTTTTTTCGTCATATGTGTGTAAATTGCATGTGTACTTATGTAAGTTAGTTTATCTTTTTGAGTAAATGCAACTTTATAAGTTAACTTTAATTTTTTTTCCTACTTAAGTCTTGTTCGTTTCATTTAATTTTTGTTGTATTTTTTATTTTCCTTCTCTTTATTCTTTATCTCACCATCATCTATGTGAAGAAAGTTGTTTTAAGTTTTATTTTTTTTAAGAATTTTAATACATATTACTTTAATGCTTAAAATTCCCCTTGGCGTATACTCTCTTTGCTTAACTTGCTGACCATTTCATTATTAGTTCTTTGCTGTTTTACTACTTTAGTCACATTTGACATGTGTAAGTATAAGTAAATATATAATTATTTTAAATTTTATTTTATTTTTTTCTTTCGTTTTGTTAATATAAAATATTTTGTTGCTACTACTATTGTTGTTGCTACTTATTACTGCAGTAAGTAATAACAACATGACTAAAAAATGTCTGGGGTTTTAACGCTGATTTGTATCAACACTTATTCATGAGAGTAGTAAAAGAGCTATAGAATAAACGAACAGGGTTTCACAAATGGATTTTTAAAGGAGTGCAAGATATTTTAAAAAATTCGATTGAAAAGCCATATTTATAAAACATAATGCTATTTAATAATTTGATACCGAAATGGTTTAAAAATGTTGCTAATTGCACGCAGAAAAAAAAAACATGGTCACACCATGATCACCACAACTATTCAATGATTGTACAGCCTTTTCTCTTTAAATTCCGTTTTATCATTCAATGATTACACACAATCAAAATTTTAATATGGTTCACTGAATCAACATTATATATATGATGAAATTAGTTCATATATATATGATAAAATGGAATTATATATATCATATAATTTGTTTATATTTATGATAA
>MINK01172068.1:0-15320 GCA_001735545.1 Phormia regina
ACCTTTATCAAGCATACATTATTATTATTATTATTATTATTATTATTATTATTATTATTTTGAATACGGATGAATAACTTTAAAAAATCAATGTTACCTAAAAAGCTGTCACATCATGAACTTAATTTTTTATTATTAATTCTTTTAATTTTATATTTTAAAAATTATTTACTAGTATCATAAGAAATAAACGATTAAAAAAACTGGTTTTCGGAATTGCGAATTGATGCTGATCACGTATCATGATTTCATGGAAACATAAATATGGCGTCCACTTTGGGTTGAGTAAACATTTGGGATAATTAAATGCACCGGGCGCCTTAGGTAAGAATTAAAGAGAGAATTTAAAAGGCTGGTATAAGTTTAGTTAAAGATATCCAGCTCGAAGGACCAAGTTTGCAACCATAAATTTCCCTTTGTTTGTTCTCAACAAATTAAAGTTTTTGGACTGTAATTGAACAAAATGTTTTGTAAATCATTTAAGTTTTATTGATAACTAAATTTATATTCCTAGAGAGGACAAACATTAAAAGTTACCCCAGATATGTCCACTATTTGAAAATCTTGTAAAAATTGTTCCTTTTCACTCTGTCATATTATTACAGTAAATAGAAATAAATACAACATACAAGTACAAAAGCCAGTCAGCCATTCAGTCAACCAAATATGGGAGATAAACAGACAAGACAGCAAACAAACAAACAAACAAATACACCCAAAGATATTATAACAATTTTTAGAGACATACAGACAGATGGACAGACGATAAGACAGACATTTGCGTACTCATAGAAACAGACAACAAGAGGGAGCTGAATACTGTCAAGTCTCATTCATACTTGAAATCAAGTAACAAAAGTAGTACGTACGTAGTACGTCCGGCCTACCGGTAAATTTTAGAAAACTTGTTTGACGCTACAGCAGCCTGCTGTTGTTGTTTTGAGAAGTTTGGTATTAAATTTAATCATTAAATAAATATTTTTTGTAGCAGATTTTTTTTCTATATATTTTGGCAGACATGACATTCGATGGACGACAACAATTATTTTTGTGGTGTGTAGGTCGTGATACTCTCAGTCTTTCTCTTAGAAAGAATGTCTGTCATTGAAAGGCACTGTCTGAAGCTGGTTGAACTTTTAGATGACAAACAATAAAAAAAAACACTTGATTAATTATTTAATTAATCAGTTAATTAAATCTCCGAAATAAAAGGTCATTTGCGTATTGAATTTCAACTGAAAGTGGGAAGTAGGAGATTTTTGAAAATGTTTTAAAAATGATTATTAATGTTATCTTTTTCAAACTGATCAAGTGTTTTGAACTCTTAATAATTTAAAATTTATTTTAATAAAAAAAATGTCTGTTATGCCCTTTTTGCTAGTCGCTCTATAATAATGTAGCATAAATTAAGTTATAAACAAAATAGAGACATTAATTTTTAAATGACTGTGACAACATTAAATTTTATTTGACAAACCTTATATGGACAAAAATCATTATAATAATAAAAAATATCTCTATGAATTAAACAATTTTGTTGTCTATCATTACTATTATTATTAACATATTAATTTAAATTAATTTATAAAATGTCTGTTAACAATTTGATCTCAATAACAGAACTAAGAAAAACACTAACAATTCAAATTTAAGCGCCAGTTGTGGGTTTATTTTGATATTTACCCACGTAATTTACTTATAAATATTATTTACAATTATTTGTTTAATATTTATATGATTTTTTTTTTAAATTTATTGCTTTAATAATTACCTTTTAATCCTTGATTTTTATTAAATGTTTTATGGACAAAAAATAAATCAATTTAATTCCCTTTTAAAACGTTTCAACTTTTCAAATTATTAGTGGAATTATGGCAAAAAAATTATTTTATTCATTTCACTATTTATTGGCATTTATAGTTGATTTAAAAAATTTACAGGATTTATATTTTTTGCACAAATTATTTTAATATTATGCTGGATTTTTGTTCGTAATGAATTTAAAGAGGATTTTTCTTTTTTTTATTTTAATTCAATGTGAAAGGAAAATTTGAATTTTTTAAAATAAAAAAAAAGAAAATTGAAATGAAATAAATTGATATATAAATCAAGAAAAACTTTATTTAAATAAAAATAAAATATTAAACAATACAGAGTTACAAAATGAAACCTTTCTCAGTCAATTTGAATATACGGTACTAATATTATCTAAAGATAAGTTCAGACTATACAAATATTTGACCAAAATGATGTAAACATTATATAAAATATTTTCTAACTTCTTAATTTTAATGGTAAAATATTCTTTATTTATCATAAATCTTATCTGACATTTTAACGAATCTTTTTGGACGCTATTTTCACATTTGCAAAAAAAGAAAAAAATAGGAGTAACAGTTTTTTTTTCAAATATTTGACAAATGTGAACTCTATTTCTTGCAAAAAATCACCAGTTAAAAAATTAAGCTGGTTTTTAGCACGTGCTATCAAAGCTTGGCTCGAAAACTATTTGTTTGATTTCAAACAATTTTAATTAAAATTATCTTTAAGTGATTTTTTTCATTACTTTTTAATACGATCAACAGTTATGAATATATTAAGCCCAATTTCTGAAAAAAATTAAATTTTATACAAAATATTAATACAAAATATTGTTTATATTCACAAATAAATAAAAGTACTCATTTACAAATTTCATTAAAAAAAGAAATATTTTGTGGGTTTTATTTATTATTATTATTATTATTATTATTATTATTATTATTATTATTTTTATTATTATTATTATTATTTAAAGTCATTGAGACACGCTTCAATGTATGAAATCATTTCAAAATTAGATGGGGATATATATTCGAATATATTCCATATGCCGAATCTTTTATATACCTCATCATCTTAACGACAAATAAAATTTTCGCCTAAAAGTATGCTTTCATACTTTCGAATTGTTCACTTAAACAAGGGCTTCAAGAAATTAAAAATACGTTTTGCTCGATATCTCAGTATTATTGAAGCGATTAATCAAAATTTTTCTGAAACATTTTTTTTTTTTTAATTTCTTTGAAAAACCAAGTCCTTAGCATAAGCAAAGGCTTCAGAAAATGGAAAACTAATTTAAAAAATAAATTTTTTTAAGTATATCTTACCCACACAGCGTGTGATTCAAAAAATTAAATAGAAATAATTTTGAAACTTCGGAGCGGTTGCTCCGATTTTATGAAATTTTACATGGTCATACCAGAGGTGTATACGAGTTTAAGTTTTCAGCTTGGACCATATAGATTTACATGGAGCGAGTCCACAAAGTTGGACACTTCGGGTACAACATATGTAAAAAACGATATAAGGTATATATCTGATTTTTATATGGAATGATTCTGCTAGTCGACATCTACAAATATATCTTTTAAGAGATATTTAGCTTCCAATATTAAGATTTTTACTTTTTAGCCTGACTTGGTGAAGTTTTTTTTTACAGCGGATCCAAAATTCATATATTTTTAAATATCTTTTATTTTATTAACAGCAAATAGAAAAATTGTGCAAAGAAAGGATTTTGAAAAAAAATTTACGGAGTCAAAAGTTACAAACAATTAAAATTTTACTTCCAAAAAAGGTTGATTTTTCCCGTTTTTATTTTTTGTCAAAAAAGTGACAACATTCTTTTTTTGTTGTATAAAAATTTTCTTAAGTAGTGTTTTTGCATAATCAAAAATGAAAAATACGCAGTAGATTACAAATCCATGCCTTCTCAGTGTTTTTCGCACATAGTCTTCAAATTTTTGAAATCGGTATCAAATAAGGTATTAAGATCGTTTTTTAGAGATTTTATACTCGAGGTATCTAATTTTTGGGACCATGTGGACTCGTTCCATGTCTATATGGTCTATATGGTCCAAGCTCAAAACCTCTGGTATGACCATGTGAAATTTCATAAAAATCGGAGCAGCCGTTCCAAAGTTCCATAATTATTTCCATTTAATTTTATTTCTCAAAAAAATTTCCGATCGTTTCATTCCTAATAATATCTTTATCATTTCTTACGACGAAAATTGTGGAAATTACAAACGGAATGACAAACCTATGTAAGTAAAACCTTTATATATAAAAGTATTAGAACGTACGGTTAATTAGTTTTGATTCAGAAGAAAATTAAAAACTATACGCTCCTATATCTCCTAAACTATTGAACGAAACCAATTGAAATTGAAAAATGTTTGTTAATATTAAAAATATTTAATATTAGTAATATTACCTAAGAGGTGTAATGTTTTGATCATTAAGTAGTAGGCACATTATACATCAGTGTATAGGAAATTATGTCTTATTTTCAAAAATATATACAATTATTTATAATAAAAAAATTGTAATCAAATTTTAATTATATTTTAATTCCAGCTTTGCGATTTGAGAATTTTAGACGGAAAAAGGAAAGACCCTGGTTCAAGCAGTATTAAAGTTTCTTTTTTTTTTCTTTCACACAATTCCTTCTTGTAATTCGGACTTTGTAGACGAGAGAGGTAAAGAGAATGTTTAAAAGTTAAAAAGTTTAGTATTCTCTTCTCTCTCTCTCTCTCTTATAAACTCAGAATTGCAGCAGGAAAAATTGCTGTGTGTGAACCGGGGCAAAGTAGTGACGAAAAATCTATTTTTTTTTTCAAGACTCAAACGCACATAACTTTTGATTCCGTAAAGATTTTTTCAAAAAATTGTTTACACAATTTTCTTATTTGTTATTAATAAAATAAAAGAAATTCTAAAATATCTAGTGAAATTTGGATCGCTATAGCAAAAAATCTTTACTAAGATAGACCCAAAATAACAATTTTTATCTTAATATATCGACTAGTTGAATTCAATCATATAAATCATCTTTACAATCGGCTGAGATATAACGAATATCTAATTTTTTTTTTAACACCGTAGGTGTCTAACTTTGGAACCCCCTGGACCCGATCCCGTTATGTCTCAAAAAAAGTAATAATAATAAACCTCTACTAAACCGGTCTGAAATTCATTGACATTGGACCAGCCCTTTGGAAACTTCAGATTTATTTCTATTCTATTTTTGAAAAGGAACACTTTTCATTGTATAAATTCAATGTCAATGTCAAAGTCAATGAACTGTTCGTTAAAATTTATTATTTTATTCAACGAACGTATTCCTTAAAACAAAAAACGAATAAGTTGAACAAATGAACTTGTACATTAAGTGTCCCAAGATTAGCGTTTTTCGAAATTTCGTTGTAGGAACACCCCTCAAACGATACGTAAAAACTAGCCAAATATGGGAAATATATTAAAAAATGTTTAAAATTGGTCTTCAGTTCCATACCAGCGATTTTACATTTTGGTAAAAAATGTTTTGATTTCACGCAGAAAAAAAACATGGTCACATCATGATCACCACAAGTATTCAGTGATTGTACAGCCGTTTCTTTTTGATTTGAATAATACCATTTTCATGATAGCAACGTTTATGATTCCGTTTTATCATTCAATGATTACACACAAGCAAAATTTTAATATGGTTCACTGAATCATAATATATATTTCAACATTTTTGTATGAAACCATATATATGAAAAATCCAAACATTTAGTTATTTACACAATTAAAAAGTTAATTCTAAAACCATTCCGTTAATTTTAAAATTTTGTTTAATTCCACAACCATTAAGCCAATATTTTTAGTCCAGTAGTTTGTTAGTTATTTAATTCTCATTTAGTACAGGTGTGAACAAATATAAATTAATAATGTTTGTTTTTTTATTTAGTATGATGAATGTACATATATTGTGGTACTAAGAATATAAATATGAAATGAAGATTAATTATATATGATGAAATTAGTTCATATATATGATAAAATTGATAATAATGTATGAAATGTGATAATATATATGAAAAAAATGGAATTATAATATGATAAATTGGGATTATTTATATGATAAAATTGGATTATATATATGATAAATGGATTAATATATATGATAAATGGAATTATATATGTGATAAATGGAATTATATATATGAAAATATAATTTGTTTATATTTATGATAAGATTAGATTATTAATGATAAAATTCATGAATAAATTAAGGAATATTTTAAGAAAAGGTTAATAAACTTTACTAAAATTTATTAGTAAGGTTATAAACTTCACTAATAAATGTAAAATGGAAGTCATAATATGATTTTAAAGTGGTAAAAAAAAAAAATAACTTTATTTGGTTAACCTGGCAATCTATATATTAATCATATTGTTGCTCTTGAGTTTATGGTCACGCAGAACATATTTTTTCTCTGCGTGTATCTAATTCAAGCAAATCCAATCAGTCGATCAAAATTAACTAAAAAGAAAAATCCAGATTTTTTTAAATGTTTCCAAATAAAAAATTCTTTACTCTTGGGCGCGATAGGACCGACCTTAGATTCCATGATTTTTAGACAAATATTTTTTTTTATGTTTAAACTAAATCATAATTGTCCCTCATTTGAATTTGCTCTTTAGTTTTTATCATAGAACTTTAAAAAACATACGAAGTGTCGTTTTTGAAAAGTTCGGGCGAAGGTTTTTGGAGAAAATATAGTGATTATTGTCTTTATTTGTAGAACGATGGTTATGATTAAAGGCCTTTACAAATAGAAAAAGTTAATGGATTGGTGAAAAGTACATTTTGAAAATTGAGTTTAAAAGAAACGTTTCTTGAAATTTTTTTGATAAGAATATATCTTTCAACCGAATTGAGATTTTTCCTACGTTTGATATTTTTTTTCTCTTACTACTGATTTCGATTTAAACAATTAAAAAAATTCGTTTATTTTGTTTTTTTGTTCTGTTTATGGCTGTTGTTTTTGTTGTTTAGTATCATACACTTCATTATCTTGAATTTGATTAGCAATTCGGCATAAATTTGAAAATCACGTTCATAAAAGTGACTGTGCCACAACGTTTCATACAACATTTTATACACACATAGTTAAAATGTATGTGAAATACATGAATACATACATACNNGGACATAAAAAAGGCCTTCTAGAAGGGCTCTTTACCCCTTCTTTTTACCACTGGGATGTATTCATGTACATACATACATACATCCATAGATACATACATATGTATGTACGTATTTCAGAGTACGACATCGTAAAAATACACGTTCGCACGAAAGAAGAAAATAACAACAGCAACAACAACGTACATACGCATGTTTGTACCGGGTTTATGAGGGAAAATACGTTAGCAAAAGTATGTTCGTTAAGGTTTTATGAAGGCATGTTCTTTTTGGCTTTGGTTAACCCAAATAATGCTTCAAGTCAAAACTTTTAAATAAAAAAATATAAAAAAATAAAAGATACGCATTTAGTTGTTGTTGTTGTCTTTCTTTAATTTTCTTTGTCATGCATATTTACTTATTTGCTGTTTCTATATTTTAAGTCCACAAAAAGTTCAGTTGAGTGAGTGATACGCAATGCTGGGACTCACGAAACTCTACGCTGTATAATTATAGTTTATTTTATAGCTTAAGGGGTATTTAAAAATGACATGCATTGAATATGAATTTAAATAAATAGTACTAGTAGTAGTAGTAGTAGGTATTTATTTAAAATATAAAATTGTTGTTTATTTAACATTCATAGTTTTTGAAATTTGTTTTCTTTAGAAAATTATAATTGTGTCCATTTGAAATGACACGATTCTAATATTGTGTTTGAAAGTTGATGAAATTTATAAAATGACACAGAAAAATATTAAAAATCGACTTCAAACACGAAATTGTTTATATTGATTAATTTTTAACTGATTTTGCTCCAATTTCATTATTACTGCTTTCAGAAATTGTTTGAAAATTAATTTAAATTTATTTTATTTCTATATCTTTATAAACAAATTTTTAATTTCTTTATATTTTCTATGAGCTGTTAATTTATTTAAAAACCAATTAGAAGGTAAATTATATTAATTAATAATATAATTGAATTCCAATACAAAATTAATTAATGATTTTATTAAAAAATAATTAAAAAAGGAATTGTTCGGCAACACTGCTAAAGGAATTGTTCGGCAACACTGCTAATAACTATCACGGAACAACGTCGAAAATTCTGTTTTCAACAGAATCAGGCATCACATTACATCAACGTCAAGTTTCAATAATTGTTGTCATTACAATACACGCAAAATAAACGATCAGCTGTTTCCTTCGTGGTAGGAAGCGTCACATAAACAACCAACTAACTCACGCTTTATGCAAATGCATGTTTTTAGTGAAACAAAATGGCATCGATTTGTTAATGCATATTTTGCATAATATTGCATATTTTTATTTATATGTTTTTGTATTGCATATTTTATGATTTTTATGTATTTTTTAATGTTTATACCCTACATTACCATAAGTGGTTTAGGTTTTATGCGTTTGTGCTTATGTTTGTAACCCATAAATGCAACACCAGCCTTAAAGATCTAACGATGTCCTTCTGGCTTGCTAGTTGTCCATTTAAACCTTACGAACAGAGTACTGGCCGCAATTTTTAAAATAATTCAATGAAATTTGTTTCGTGGGACTTTTTTGTCACCAAACGATGCCTATTAAAATTGGTTATTATCGGTGTATTATTATTTTTTTCAATTGGTTCACCAAAATTCCTTAACGGTATTCGGTAATTTTATACAGATGTAAATTATTCAGTTACGAAATTTTGGAGAATACGATATGAATATGAATAACAATATTTAAAAAATATATTTTGTTGCTCTTATTTTCAGTTTTAAATGCATATTTTTTATATTTTTGGTGCATATTTTATATTTTATGATACATGTTATAAGCGCATATTTTAAATTTTTTAGTGCATGAAAGTATCAGCCCTGGAATCACATTTAAAGATATGTGTATTTAAAACTTTACCCGATCTGCATCAGTTTAGTTCTCTTTTTCAGTTTTCTTTTTGTAACAATTTTCAAAATATTCATAGCACTTGATTAATTAATACAATTAAAAAGTACATGTACAAAAAAAATATTTCAAATTATTTTATAATTAAATTATTAACTAATACTCCGTTGGAATTAAATCTAATCTTATTCCTTTAAAATTATATTTTCAATAAATTGATAGGTTTTAAAAAATATAAAGAAAAATTAAAAATCTGTTTAAAAATGTATATAATTAAAATAAATTGAAGTTAATTTTCTAATATTATAGCTTGTTTCTCTATGTCGAACGAAAGCTTTCTTTCGCCTTCTAAGCGAAAGAAAACTGATTTGGGTTTCTCTAACTCACTTCGTTGCGAACAATGAACGACAAGTCGAATGAAAACTTAATGTTTTTCATATAAAATTGGGTTTCTGTATTTCGAACGATAAGAACAAAAATGTAAATATCAGTCACTTGCTATTTTGCTTTCGACTGGCTGAATTTTTTAAAGACAAGGACATTGAAAATGTTCCTTAATCATAATTGTTATTCATTTTGATGTATTCGGTATCCATAAATGATGATTTTGTGTCTTAAAAACAATTAAAAAAAAATTTCAAAAAATTTTTATTTTTTAATTATTTTAATTTTATTTGTTTATTTACTTTGTTGTATATACGTTAAAACAATTTAGTAGTACTTTTAATATTTTTGCGAAAAAGTCACTCTGAAAGAAAAATAAAAGAAAAACAATACGAAAAGACGTAACTCCATGCGAAGGAAAGCGTAGGAAATACAGAAACCCAAATTGATTCGAATTCGTTCGACTTGCTTTCGTTCGCTTTGATTTTCATTCGACATAGAGAAACAGACATTAATTTGTAACAAAAAATCATTAGAATCACTATTCATAAAATTTTATTTAATTAAAATTTACATTAGGGATTGACTTGTATAATCGTATTTTAATTCTAAAGGATTCATCTTGGTGAAGTTGTATTATCCTTTATAATAACAACTAACTTTTAGTTCGATAATTTCGTTTGTTTATTTCTGAATGATAAATCCAGTTATTAATAAAAATTTACACTGATATTTAATTTGAATTTCAAATAAATAAGTACGATAAGTACATTTGCAAAAACAATTTAGAACTTTTAGTGTATCTATCTACGAAAAATACCTTTTTATTTTCATTACGGTACTATTAAATAATTTATATTTTCTATACTGATATATACTGCTCTGTGTTTGAGCTCTCAGATTTTTGATCTTATCTCAATTTTCGTAAATATTTATACTGCAATCCTGCATCCATTTCAGCAATATTTTTTTTATTTATTTATTTTTTCTATTTTTTTAATTCTTACAAAAAGGAAATAGATTTTCTTGAAAATTAAACTAAAAACAAATAATAACTTTTGGATTATGACGATTAAAAATCTTTTTTTACCCTTATACTACAAAATTTTCCCTACGTTTGTCTACCCTGCTTCATATTTTAAAAAATTACCAAATTAAAAAAAAAAATATGAAAAAGTTCTCAAAAAATTAAAAATATTGACAAAACGAAAAAAAAAAACGTCATGCTTTGCAATCTGCTTCACATCCGCATACTCTAACATATTCATAGAACAAAACAATTTGGAATATATAAGTATTTAAAGATCTCAATGTATAATAGATAGAACCAGGATTTTTGGGTAAATTTAGTGCCATTTTTGAATTTAGTAAATTTCAAGGTAGGTAGGAAGGAAGAGAAGGGTTGCACAGTACTTAAAAGAGTTCCAGTGCATCCACTCGGAAACCTAGAGGTTCATTTGTGAGTCCCTTCGAAAAATTTAATTAGAGAAAAGGAAAGAAATGAAAAGAAGATAGAAAGCTGTGACCAAGAAAAGAACAAAAAAGAATTGAAAAAAGAAATCTAGGATAGAGGAAGATATTACCGCCCTACTTCATTTGCCGTAAGCCAATGGCATCCTTTTAGCCAGCCTATTCCCATGACGAATCTTATCAAGCTACTCATCTCAATTCCTGATAAGCTAGCTAATTCGTCAACGAATCGGCTGCCTAGCCATTTCTGCCTACTCCTTTGTAGACATGGACAGTGACATAAAATATGCTCCACTGTCTCTAGGTTTCCCATTTTCATACCCAATAGTAGATTTGTATCTGCAATATCAAGTTTTGGCCATAGAACCCTTGACAATCTACAGTCTGCTCTACGATTGCATGCATGATTGGTTCTATTCTGAATCCACTCTCTAATCAACCTGAAGTAAAAGCCCATCGGTAGTCTAGCACCACTTTCACTTACAGCTCCATTCAAAGCTGAGCCGTTTCTAGCCAATTCATCGTCCCGTTATCTCGCAATGACCCGGCACCCAGCAGAGTCTAATATGATAGTTGCCATCAATCTCCTAAGAGCCTTTTTACAGTCGCTAACTAATCTAGACTTGACGAAATGTCCCTTCAGGGCCTTTAGCGCCGCTTGACAATCCACATACAGAGTTACCTCCATATTCTTTTCAATGTTCCTTGCTATCAATAAATTCAAACTATTGATATTTTTGAAGAAATAGTGAATTTAATTTTCTTGCTAAATTTTGAATTACTGATAAAATTGATAGTTTATATCGAGAATTTCAAAAGAACGCTTAAATTCAATATTTTAACAACGTTCTCATAAACATGTTTCAAGTGGTAATTGTATTGGAGGCAAATTTTTTGAATTTTGAATTTTTGTTGAAATTATGTATTATTAATAAAATTTCAAATTTTTTATCAAATTTCGGAGTTTTTTTTTTTGCAACCTTGAATTTTTAACATTTTGGTAAAACTTTTTTATATGATTTTTAGTAAAATTAAGATTTTTTTAGAATTTTGTTTAAATTTAAATTTTACTTTTGTGAAAACTTCACATCAATTATTTTAAATGGAAATTAATTAATTTAAATCACTAAATATTATAAATTCTATTCGCAAGTAACATGCGTTCGCCCTAAATGAAGTAAAAAAGAACACAAATTAAATTGAAATAAAGAATTTTTAATATAATACTCTGACTCAACAGAAAATATTAAAGAAAAAGAATGAAGTTCATTTTTTTTAAGCTATAGTTTGGCTTTGTTATCAATTCATATTAAACGTTAAAATATATCAATCTGATCTGATCTGTAGACTAGTCAAATATTTGATAAATCAGGAAATATGGAATTTTGGGTTAAACAAAATTCTATATAATTCTGTATTTGGTACATCTTTTCCCAAAATGTTGATGAAATGTTTGACAAGTGAGACAGACCATTGCTTAAGTATATGTTCAAGAAAATTTTATATAAATTCTCAATTTACTATAATGATATTAAATTATATGGTTACTTAAGATGAATAGAATAAATGCCTTTAAAAATCTAAATCAATTACCTTCCTAAAATAATTTATTTCTGATTTTTCTTCTAAATTCTCCATAATATTGAATATAATATTCATAAATAAATCATACACATACACAATCACTTTTACATATCATTTTTTTTTTACCTTGATCCACTTATAGTTAATAAAAGTAGTTAGATAGCTGTTACCTTAGATTGCAATCCAAGAACAACAACAACAATGTTGTACAAATCCTTTAAAAAGAAATTAATAGAATACACATTCATTAACCATAAGAATTGAGTAAATCTATTATTGAACACTCACCTTGTACTAAATTTAATATTAAAAAAAAAGACGAGTTGAAGGTTATTCAAGTAAGTAGTAATAATACAATTCCAAAGCAAAAATAATCCTCACAAACTTCTGCTACATTGAAGAAAGTAAATCAACATCTGCATCATCATCGTCATGTCAGGAGAAGAAGATATGAAGAGAAATCCTTGGCTTAATTGTTTTTATTGGTTAAAAGGAAAGTTAAATTTAAATATATAAAGAATAATATTTTATGAAATGGTACTTGGTGTTTAAAATCCAGTTACTACTTTTATTGTTATATTTTTACTTGTTTTGTGTAAAAGAAGAGAGTTGAAATAAAATTAGAAATTGTTTTGTTAAAGATTTGTACGGTTTTTGTAAATAGTAAATTACCAACAAACTAAGGAGATTTGATGAATTATAGAAGTAGAAAACGATAACAATACATTTTTGGGATGATTATTGTTATTAAGTATTATTTGTTGTAGGTGATTTGATTTGTTTTTTGTTTTTTTTAGTTTTGTAGTTTTCTTGGCTTCCTTTATTAACTTAACGTTATGGCGCTCATAATAATTTTTAAATTATATTCCTATGACTGATGGTCAGCTTGTCTGTCTGTCTGCTTTAACAGACATTTTCATCTGTGTTTCTCACCTCTTACCAGCTGTTGGACCTTTTATGATTTTGTTATAACTTATCTGTGCAACAGTTTAGCATAAATTTTGCAGTAGACTGAAGTTTGAAACATTTTCTGTAGCACACCAACAAGCTTGCTGCATTACTTTTGGGCTATTTTTTTTATTTTGAGGCAGACCGTTTTGTTGAGCCATTTATGAGTTTTGTCTGGCTTTTTGTCGTTTAAGTTTTGTGATTGATTTTTTTATTTTTAAGTTATATAGTTTATTTTTTTAATGTTTGATTTTAGGCTTTTGTTTTGTTTTAAAAGGTAACGTCGTGGCCATCGCGCGCATCGGTCATTGGACATGTACACACTTTTTGGCCTATTTGCAATGAAAAAATTTAAGTAAATTAAACATGTTCACAGATAAAATATATATGGTTTTTGAAAATTTTTGTGTTAAATTATAAATTGAAAAATTATTGTAATATTAATTATTAATGATGTTATTTAAAGGAAACTGAAAAAACTAGAAATAAATAATAAAAGGCCATTTTTCCATAAATCATAAAATAAATTTTATTTTCATTAAATTGAAATTTATTTTATGTTTTATAAAATCAAGCTATAAATGATAAAATTTAGCAGCGTAATGTTGCTAATGTTCATGTCTTTTTTTTCTTTTTTTAAGGATATACAGGATGATTTATTATGATGAGATGGAACTTTGGAAAGAAACATGATTTAAATAAAAATCTTTTGTTTAAAACCTATCGGAAACGTATCTATTCAAAATAAAAATTTTATTATCCTATTAAAATAATTGTGACTTTTACGCTTTTTTATTTTTTACTTACTATATTTTAACAATCTATAAGGTGTATTTGAAATATTAATTAACCAATATATTTTTGTATAAAAACATTGACAAAATAGCTATTTGGCAAACATTTTTTTATGAAAATAAATTTAACTATTTGGAAAATAATAGTTCTTCTTGAAAAAATGCACAGTACTGTGCAGAATATAAGCAACAAAATTAAGGTTATCCTTAATGATGAATTATTTTTAAATAAAAATATATATACATATCTATATATCAATATATTGCTATAGTTGTGCACATTCTTATATAAAGATTGTATTGTTTGATTCCATTTTTGTTTATATGTTCTTTAAAAGTTTGTGCTTTTGTTAATCCATAAATATGAATATAATTTCTTAAAAATATTTTTGTTGTAAACAAAATATTGTAAAAAATAAAACTATTCTTATTTTTGTTTATTCTAATTTAAATCCATTTATTCTGCACAGAACTGTATATCTATACCCAAGAACCCATTAACGAGTTAATCATTTGAACAACTTTCAGGACCAGGTCGTGAATACTTTTGTTATTAGATTATTTTAATAACATAATGTATTTTTTATTTTTATATATTATTATTTTATTTTTATTGATATTTTTAAATTTGTACTTTTGGTAACAATTTTAAATTAGTACTTTTTGTGAACTTTATAAATATTGATACGTTTTATTCTATCTTTTATTGGTATTTATTTAATAAGTTTTATTTTTAATTCCCCTTTTAAATTGTGTGTTTTTTTTTTCAATATTCTGTAAAATGTTGCATTTCAATTGATTATTTTTTGAAAAAAAAAAAAAATATTTTACATTCAGAATTTTTTGAAAATAAAAATAATTGATCTTTTTTAAAGTTGATAAAAATTTTTTGGCACGGAATTATCACTCCTTTCTAAATGTATATATAGTATAAAATTGGTTTCTATAAACATTTGCTCATAGAGTTTAAAGAATATTACTCTTCTATTGAAAGAGTTACAAATAAAACAACTTGGCATTACTGCTTTAGAACCAGAGATTTATTTCCAACTACTTAAAAATATTTATTTGTAATAAAAAGTACTAAAATTTATAATCAGGCGTGGATCCACGGGGAGAGGAAAAAAAAGGAAATTTCCCTCCCCAAAATGAAAGTGCCTAATGAAAAATATATACTAAAATAAAAATTTTGAGGAAATAGTTGAGAAAATCATTCTATTTTCCTCCCCCAAAAG
>MINK01172068.1:15352-33886 GCA_001735545.1 Phormia regina
CGCGCTTGTAAATAATTAATAGAATCAAAGGTTATAACCTATACATTTTTTTAATACAATAAACAATATATTCTAGAATTTCCTTATTAAAGTCACTTAACTAAAATCAATCAAATTAACATTCGTCCTCTTTCCATTTGTTTCGAAAAACGAATAATTGAAGCAAAATGTACATTAATTTTTTGTTTAAATATATTTTTTTTTTACATAAAATAATTGAATTTTACATATCTTACGCATTCAAGAAAAACATTTTTTTCGTAAATCATAAAAAAGGGAATTATGGAAAATTGTTGCACATTGTCGATTTTGCCAAATGATTTTTTTTATATATACACACTACCATGTGTACACTCACATGTAAGCAAACCCACACATCCAAACATATACATGTGTAGCACATTATTTGCAATGTGATTATTTTCTATATAATTTTTTGGGGCAACAATCGTCCATAAATACGAAATGGTTTGAATATACATACCTTAACATATGGTCATCGCCGACTGGACTGCGTAATTGACCATCTTCACTGCCAGACATATCGTCGTTAGGCATATAGCAATATTAGATGTTTCCGGCAAAAAAGACTAGTAGTTGTTGGACAAAAGTTTAATCTTGGTTATTTCGCACAATTTTACTTAAAAGGGGTGCTCCACTAAGCGTCACCCGACCTTCAACAAACAACGAATGATTAAGTGTTCACACACACACACGTCTTTGTCTAGTCGATGACAAAGGAAAAAAATTTCAATTTGTTTTTTTTAGCTCAAAAACGATACATCACTATTGATATATTATGTACAACGAAGGTTTCAATAATAAATTATAATTATCTTTAATAGTTTTGCAAAAAATTAGATATTTTTCCAGAATAAAACCACAAAAAAATGAAAACTTGAAGAATTTTCCGTCTGCTTGTAATGAAAAAGGTTATTTTTTTATCAATAAACGTTTATGTCAAAAGTGTCAAATCGAAGCCCAGAGTTGTATGCGCACCTAAATGCATAAATTTGGCATCCATGTTTTTAGTACACAACTGGTTTATGTCTCAGCTAAATTCTAAATTTTTTAAAATTTTTCTGAAAGAACTCGTAAATATTTCCTATATTGTTTTGTTATTCTTAATTCAAAAAAAAAAAAAAAAAAAAAAAAAAAAAAAAATTTTTGTGGAAATATTTGTCTTGAACAGACGGACTTCGGCCGAGCAGAAGGTATCTCCAAAAGCGAGTTTGTTAACGTATTATTATTCTTTAAACAATTTCTTTATAAAAATTTTGAATGCGAATTTCTTAGTAAAATTCAATTTTCAAAGCCCTAGAAGTTCCAAAATATTTAATTGCGCCGATAAAAGTTCTATCAATAGAGAAAAAAATAAATAAATAAATCAGAACAGTAATTTGTTTTGATATTTTTAGCTTAGTTTTTTTTAAGCAAATCTCAAGAAAATTATTATTTGAAAATTGAAAAAAAGAAAACAAATATGACCAACTTTACTTACTTGTCGAACTTTTGTTACTTGTTATAATGGAAAAATCTCTCGTGTGACCCTCCATTATCAAGTCCGCATATTAAAATTCAACTTTTTTTTCCAATTTTCTTATAATAACAAAAATCGCTCTAAAATATTTAATAATCGCTGTATTGCTAAAACGCTTGATTACATACACTTTTCTCACTTGACAGCAGCCAACTTCACGCCATTTTTCTTAGTACACACGGGCGTTCTTTTGCTTTCAACATAATTTAATTTTACTTAAAATCTATAATTTAATTATGTTAAATTTATAAATTTATACTTTAATACATAAAGAAAAGTGCACTATATCGATGTATAATAAAAAAATTGCATAATATTTGTGTAAAAGTGTGTAGGGCAGTGAATTTAGTTTAGTAAACTTTTTTCTGCTCTGTGGTTGACTGTCCGGCGGCAGAAAGAAGAAAAAAACTACACGCTCAGTGACAACAACAAAGAAAAATTGAAAATTATTTTTTTCTAATATCTCTATTTTATAGTATTTTAAATGTGTTTTAAAACATGGAAAACTTAAAAATAAGTGATAATTTATTTGCAAATATACGTTATTTTGTTGTTGGCAATTTGGATGAAGAGGTAAGTGTGTGTTCAGTGATTTTCCCATAATTTTGTTGTTGGTAAAATTTCTCCAAGAAAAAGAAAATTGGCAAAATTGTAAAGAACTAGAAAAGGCGCTTAATGTGACGTTTGTTTTTGTTTTTGATAGTAAATAACAGGGTGGTGCAGAGAAATTTTATATACAAACATATATACATACGTACTGACAAAATAATAGCACCAGAAAGACAATTATACGACAATAGTGCGCGAAATCTATAAGGGTCCTTTTATATCGGATATTGAAATTAAAAAGAAAGATAAAGACTACGAGAACACAATTTAAAGATCAAAAGTTAACCTCTTATCAATAAAACATGTTCCAGTTCGCCAGAAATCATATTGACTGGCCGATTGAAAAGTGGCGAAATATTCTATGGACTGATGAGTCCAAAATAGTTCTGTTTGGGGGAAAAGGTTCAGGTTCTTATGTAGGAAGACCTCCAAATACCGAATTCAACACACAATTTAACGTTAAGACACAACACACAATTTAACGGTCAAACATGGTGGATCCAGCATCATGGTGTGTGGGTGTTTTTCATATTACGGAGTTGGTTCTATTCACCGTATAGAAACCATAATGAATGCAACAGAATACGTAAGGATTCTTGACAAAGTAATGCTGCCGTTTTCCTCGGAAGAAATGCCACTGATTAGCGAAGAAGTGGTTTGAGGCTCAATCACCTGATCTCAATCCAATAGAGAATTTATAATAATAATGATCTTTGGAAGACTGTAAAACAAACTTGGTACTTAATTTCGATTGAAAGTTGTCAGAGCTTGTTGAATTCAACAGGTAGACACTGTAAGCCATTATAAATAATAAAGGGGATGCAACAAAATATTGATATAAATAAGTAGGGATAATATAATATTAAAAAGTATTATATGTGTTTTTATTTTTTAATTTTCTTTCAGTCGAACATAATTTTTTGAAAAACAAATTTTATACTAATTCTTAATATTAGTAATTAAGAATATTATATTATACATAGTACTAAAAATATTATTTTTAATATTTTTATTACTTTTGTGCCTTTCACTATAAATTAACATTTAATACTCTTTTTAAATAAATTTTTGCTTTAACACAAATGTAAGAATTGCTAACAAGTGGTGCTATTATTCTGACAATAGCTGTGTATAAAGTGTATAAGAAAACTTAAAACATAAAATTAATTTCACAATTTTATTTTTGTATATGTTTTATTTAATAAATAATTTTGGAAATAAAGGTAGTAGAAGAAAAATGTATATATTTTATTTTCATTATTACGATTTTTTAGGTCGAACAATTACTCAAAAATGGAGGAGCCCAATCTAAAATCTTCCTTTCCGATATGGTTACTCATCTCATTTGTGCTCCAAATTATACCGAAGAAGAATTGGTTATGAATTTAGATCTCTACAATTTAATTCCAGTAACCGAACAATGGATTATACACAGTGCCAAGCTTGGGCGATTAGCCGCCACCAAAGCTTTCGATCCCAGTGAACCACGTTTAATGAAAAATATTATTGCAGCTATAGTAAATGTTGCTCCGGTTGATCGTAAACGTTTATATGCTATGTTGACTTATCATGGTGCCCAAGTAACACCAAATTTCACTGGTAATAACACTCATTTAATAGCTGGTATGGCTATGGGTGCTATTTACACTAAAGCTAGTGCTTTGCCAAAGGGGAGCATTAATATCGTTACACCTGATTGGGTAGTAGATTGTTTGAGACAAAAGAAGTTGTTGTCATGTGATATTTATCATCCTCGTTTGTTGAAAGTAGTAGAAAGACCAAAACTAACATTACCAATAACGCCAACGGTAACTGCAACAGCAACTACAACAACCACAGCCATAAATACTCCAACAAAACCAATACTACAAACACCTCCGCCTCCACCGCCACCACCACAACAACAGCATCAGCAATTAACACAAACACAGCCACCACAAAGCCAACCTACAGTCGAACAGACATTGTCTAATATTTTAGGTTTCGATGATGATCCTCTATTGGATAAAGCAGCAGAATCATCCCCCTCTGTTACTTCACTAGATGCTGCCCAAATTATAGCAAATATAAAATCGCAATTACAAGCAGCTGCTGTACCCATAACTGCCACCAAAGATGTTAAGACTGCAAATAGTTCAAACGCAACTACCTCCACGTCATCAACAACATCCACAACTCCCACCACACCGAAAAATGACATACCACCACCACCTCTGGCATCAACAACATCGCCATTTGCTGGAAATATGACAGCAATGGAGACATCATCTATAAGTGCGACAACTAATTTACAACAATCGCCTCTTCAGCAGCAGCAACAACAACAACAACATCATCAACTGCCTTCACAACAAATTCAACAAAATTTACCACAACAACTTATGCAACAATCACAGCAGCTGCAGCAACAGATGCCACAACAGCAACAATCGCAAATAGTATTTGTTAGACCTAGAAGTTTAAATCAACAGCAGCAACAACAACAGCAACAACAGCTGCAACAACAACAATTATTATCGGGTACATCTTCAGGACAAAGTTTAAGCAATATTTCATCGGGACCACCACAAATTATTTTGCAACAAAAAATCATACCAAATGTGGCGAATTTACAATTACAACAACAGCAGCAACAACAACAACAACAGCAAAATATACAAATGCAACAACAGTTGATGCAACAACCCAGAACACCACAAACTCCCACCTCCTCAAATACCCCCTTATTAGAATCACGTACCCCCACCCCTACGGGAACTCCTCAACCTCCCAGAACTCCACAACCTAATAGTGGCCGACAGACACCACAAGCACCACGAACACCACAACCATCCACTACACCACAACCCCAACAGCAGCTGCAGCAACAACAAATGCTACAACAATCGCCTCAGCATAATTCTCAAATACAAATGTCACCATCACATCAAACATCACATACACCCCAACCACAGCCCAGTCCACAATCCCAGCAGCAACAACAAAGTCAACCATCCCAACAGCTGCAACAAACGCAGCAACCACAACAACAGACTATTACTATGTCACCACAAATGTTACATCAGCACATATTACGTCAACAGCAAAATTTGCAACAGCAACAACAACAATTGCAGCAACAGATCCAAAATGGGCAAAGCTTATCGCCGCACCAACAGGCTCTCCAACGGCAAATGCAACATCAACAACAACAGCTAATGCAGCAACAATTGCAATTGCAACAACAGTTGCAGCAGCAACAACAACATCAACAGCATCAGCAATTGCAAATGCAACAGCAATCGCCACGTATGCAACAAAATCCTTCTCCAGCTCCTCAGGCACCCTCACCTTCCCTAAGCAATACTGGCAATAGTGGTGGAGGAATCGCTCATGCCATGATGCCACCACAATCACCACGTCAATTACAATCCCCTGCACCACAAATGACACCACCGCCGCCCCCACAATCACCAGGAGCTTCTGGTATACAACAACAGAATAGTCTTTTGACACAACAACAATTACGGCAACAATTGCAACAGGTTAGACAACCACAACAAAGACAACAACAGGTGAGATAGAAAGAAATTTATATGATCTATTGGGCTTTAAAATGTTACTGAATAATAAATAATTTGTTATAATTTTATCATCTTTCAGTCACCCCAACATATGATGTCGCCACAACCCTTTCAACAACCTCAACGTGTACAATTACAAATGCAACAGATGCAGCAGCAACAACAACAGCAGCAACAGCAACAATCCCCCCAACATCGGTCCTCACCCTCTGCACCTCCTTCACCACAATTACACCAACAACAGTCTAAACTGATCTCAAATCAAAAACCCATCGATCCAACAGATCCTGTGCAGGTGGCCCAAATTTTAAGTCGTTCTGCTCCAAGTCCCAACCATGAATCCCTAATAATGAGAACACAACAGCTTAAACAACAACAATTGCAACAGCAACAGCAGCAACAACAACAACAGCAGCAGCAACAACAACAAATTATAACAAGTCCAGTTAATCAACAAACGGTACAAACTCAAGCAAATGCTGCTCAAAGACAAGTAATAAATACTTCCACTGCTCAAGGGCAACAAATTATACAAAGTCATATGATGAATATGCAGCAACAAAAACAACAAATAGTGCAAATGCAACAACAACAGCAGCAACAACAACAGCAGCAACAACAACAGCAGCAGCAGCAACAACAACAAATATTACAGCAAAAAACTGGCTTAATATCGCCTCAACAGCAACAAACACCTCAAATACAACAGCAAATTATAATACCACAACAGCAATTGCAGCAGCAGCAACAACAGCAAATACAACAGCAGCAACAACAACAACAAATACAACAACAGACACAGCAACAGCAACAACAACAAACTATGCAGCAATCTAATCAACAACAATTACAATTTACCAGTCCTACATCAACTACACAACAGCAGCAGCCACAACAACAACATGCTTCTAATATCACTACTGTTACTGGACCAGGAGGTGTTAGGATTATACAACAAACTATACAGGCTCAACCAGGTTTTCCAACAACAGCACAACAAACAACCCAACAAATTTTGCAACAGCGACAAACTCAATTACAACAGCAACCACAAATTATTACCCAACAACAGCTACAAAGTCCACAACAACAGCAGCAGCAACAGCAAACGGGACAATTGCAACAAGTACTTAATACCAATGTTGGTGTTGCACCTACAACCCCCCAAACTCCGAATAAACCTAAATATATTATAAGTCAACAACAATTTAATCAGTTAACCTTGCAACAACAGCAACAAATTCTACAGCAAAATCAACAAAATCAAAACTTCTTCATTGTAAATCAGACAAATGTAACACAAATGCAAAATAGTCAACAGCAACAACAAGCAGGACAACAACAAATTATACAACAAGTGGCACAAAATCCGAATCAACTTATTAAGCAACAACAACAGCAACAGCCACCACCTTTATATGCTCAAAGACAACAGCAACCACAAACTCAACAACAATTGGTGGATTTGGAAGGAAATATAATACAAGCTCCTCAGCAGCAACAGCAACAAAGAATTTTATTACAGCAGCAACAACAGCAACCACCTAATGTTTCGCCCCAACAACAGCAGCAACAACAACAACAAATTGTCATAAATCAACAAGTTATTAATAATCCTCAACGTTTACAATACTTGCAGCAGCAACAACAATTACAATTTCAACAAAAACAGCAAATGCAACAACAGCAACCACCAAATGCCATTGTTGTTGGTGGACAACAGCAGCCAGTGGTGCAGCAACAAATCGTACAACAACAAATATTACAACAAAGCCCTCAACAGCAGCAACAAATGGGGCAGCAGCCCCAACAGCAGATTATTATACAACAAACAATACCACAACAAATAGTAACACAACAAGCACAGCAGCAGCAACAACAACAACAAACAATAATGCAGAGTCCACAACAACAGCAACAGCAGCAATTATTAGTGCAACAACAGCAACAAAAACAGTTGCAAATGCAGCATCAACTTATAGATAATCAACAGCAACAGATAATATTGCCTCAACAACAACAACCCTTACAACAAACAGTTTTAATACAACAACAGCAATTAACACAACAAACACCACCGCCACAATCTCCTCAACAACAACAACAGCAGCAGTTAACCCAACAACATCCCCAACAACAACAAATTATTATACAACAAGAATCTCCACAACAGCAGCAGCAACAACAACCACAAACCCAACAAACCCATTGGTCACCACAAAGTCCTGCGCAACAGCAACAACAACCAGGCACCCCAGGATCCATAACAGGCCTACAATCACCCCTACAAGGTCAACAGCCACAAATACAACAAATCATCCCTCAACAACAAACTCAGTCGCAACAGCAACAACAATTTATAAGAACAGTACGTCCTGCCGGACAATGGCAACAACAAGGTCTTCCTCCTGGTACCGTCCAGCCACAACGACAACTTATACAATTAGATGATAAAACTCATGCTCATTTCATGTCTTTGGATCCCATTAAAAGAGCTGAATACATTTCCAAATTACAACAATCAAAGCAACGAGTTATGGTTAGACAACAAGTAGCTTATCAACCTAGACCAGGAGCACCTAATGTAGTAGCCAGTGCTTTGGGTACAACACCTAGACCTGCCGGACCCACAACTCAGCATATTATTGTACAAAGTCAAATGCCGGCCGGATTAACGCAACAACAACAAATGCAATGGTTGCAACAACAGCAACGACCAGTAGTAGTGCGTACAGCAGGAAATCGTGCACCTGGTCTAACGCCCATAGCACAACAACAAGTTATAGCTGGTGGAACTCCTGTCAGTATAACACAACAACAGTTGCAGCAACAGCAACATGGAGTGCAACAGCAAGTTTTTAATCCGAATGATCCAAATAATCAACAAATGTTGTTGCAAAGACAACAGCTTAGAGTACAACTTCAGCAACAGCAACAACAACAGCAACAGCAAATGTTGGGTCAAAAACCGCAACAAACCGTACAAGTTATTACTGGACCTGGAGGTCAAGTTATAGAACAACAAACTATTATACAAACACAGACAGCGGGTTCACAACAAATTGGGCAAAACATACAAGGACAACAAGGTAAGTAAAAAACGCAGCAAACTGTTGAAGCTAAAAGGGAAATTCTATTACAATTTTCAAATCCTTCCTCGTTTTTTCAAGGATCAGGTAATATAATTACCACAATGGCACCACAAACGGTGCTCATGCCAAATCAAGGCGCTACAATAGATGGTAACCAACAACTCCAGCAACAGCAGCAGCAAACCACAAACTTACAACAACAAACGCAACAACAAATGAATTTAAAAACAAAAACTGCATTAGCCAATATGTTAAGCAATCGTTTGGGAGGCACTGTAGCCTCGAGCAATTCCATGCAAATGCAAACACAAATTCCAGGGGTACAGCAACAAACCATAGTACAACAACAAATACAAATGCAAGATCCCAACCAACAGCAGCAACAAACAATACAACAGCAACCACAAATAATACAACAGACACAAGTGGTAGTGGCCGGACCTCAACAATTGCAACAGCAGCAACAACCGCAACAACAAATTATAATGGGACAACAACAGCCACAGCAACTTAATCAACAAGGTGTTATGAATAGCCTACAAACACAACAGCAGCAACAGGTGGTCGAGGCAAGTGCGGCTGGTACTTTAAGAATGATGACTCAACAACATAATGCTGCTACTTTGCAGCAGCCTACAAATCAAGTTGGTGCAACGCAAGCTGGTGCTACTGTTTCTAGTGTTGTGGGTGTTCCAAGAACTCAGCAAGAGCTTTTGTTACTCCAACAACAACAGCAACAGCAGCAACAACAAATGCGTAGACCCATATTGCAGTCGCAAATGTCGGCAACAGGACCAGTAGCTGTTAGCAATATTATTACCGCTGGTGTACCGCCACAACAAGCTGTACAACAACAGCAACAACAACAAGTTGTACAGCAGCAACAGCAACAACAAATTGTTCAACAACAATTGGTCGTTGCTGCTGCTACTCCAGGCAGTGGCGGTACAATTCAGCAGCAAGTGGTAGCAGCTCCTGGTACTGCTGTAGCCACAGGTGTTATGACTCCAGCCGGTTATATTCAACAGGGACGTGTTACCCAATTACCCATGCCTCCACGTCCTCAGTTTTATGGCCATAATCCCAATTTAAAACTACCACCCGATCTATTCCTTGTGGGCTGTACTTTCTACATAGTTGAAGAATACGAAGAAACCGATGGTGAAGAATTACCCATATGGATGGAAACCATAAGACAATTTGGTGGTGATATAGAAAAAAACTATTGTCCTCGTGTCACACACGTTCTCTGTCGTACTCAAAGACATGGTGTTGTTATGCAGGCCCTTAGAGATGCTAAGCGTTGCATAACCGCTTACTGGCTAAGTGATATTTGTCTCAAAAAACAATTACTGCCACCTTGGCAACCATTACATTTACCCTTCCCCTCACAATTTGGCTATCAAAAACCGCTGGAACGGCATATTATAGCTGCTAATGGTTATGAACCCGAAGAGGAACATCGCATCAAACAAATGGTGCAAGAATGCGGTGCTATCTACACATCATATCTATCAAAATTACATACGGTCCTAGTATGTAAAAAATTGGAAGGTGAAATGTTTAATGCTGCCAAAGAATGGAATATACCCGTGGTCAATTCTTTGTGGTTAAGTGATATAACAATTGGAAATTTAAGTTGTATGTCTCAGTACGATAATCAAAAGTATCAACAGTATAATATAACAGCACCATTCCGTATTGATTATGGTCTAGTGCCGCATTTGATGGGTAAGTTTAAAAATTTGAAAATGTATCTAGAATTTGAAATTGTTAAGTTCAAATTAATTTAGCGTATAATCAGCGGCAGTATGTGCTGCCACAATCAGATGGTAATTTAGAATGCTCCATATTATATGAAGCAGTTTGGAGTGCATAATTATTTAGTCGTATTTATACATGCTTTCACATTGAAAGCGAGAAAGATAGCAAAGCAAAGGCAGGCTCTAATACCCAAGTTGAGTAAAGCTAGATGGTTGTAAATCGTCATTGCCATTGTGTTATTCTAACAATAACCAACTAATTAGTTTTGCTTATCGCTGCAGTGGTCAAATACCATGTTATTTATATCTGTTTACAAAGAGAAATTGATTTAATGCGCCTGTTTATTGATTAATTTTCTTAATACTTTTCTTTAGCTGCCTGGAAAGCACCCATAAATCTAACACAAGATGCTCATGAGCGTGTTAAAAGATATTTGGCTGATCCTTATTACGAAAAAGCTAAACGGCAAAAAATTTCACCATATCAAGAAGAGATACCCGAAACAATAGTCTGTGTGGAATATCCACAAACAGCTAAGCCTCCCAAAGTATTATTTTCACAAGTGGCGGATCCAGAATCATTAAAAAAGGCTGTATTGTAAGTATAGAATATAAAGGGGAAAAACCAGTAATAATTATTTAAAACAAATTATCATTTTAGATCTCTGGGCGGTATTGTTGTAGACAATCCAGCTGATGCTACATATTTGGTAATGACTTGTGAAAGTCGTACCTGTAAACTTATACAAGCCGTTTGTCATGTCGACTATGTGCTTAAATCTCAATGGGTTGTGGAAAGTGCTAAAGCTGGTAAATTTTTACCACCAGAAAACTATAAAATTCAATATATACCAGTCGATGAAAATCTTAAATTTCATTTGGACACTGTCTTACAATCGTCTACACGTTCAACTTTATTTGCTGGTCGATATTTCTATGTTACACCAGATGTTTTCCCTGCTCGAGCAGAAGTTGTACGTATGATTGAATCTTCAGGCGGTAAAGTGGAAGAGAAGCGACGTACAGCCCAAGCTATAGCTGAAACTCATAATCAATCTCCCGAATCTTATATAATAGTAACATGTCCCAATGACATGCATTTATGTGTGGATCTAACACGTTTTGGTAATCCTAAATGTCCCATAGTATCAACAGAATTTGTTATGAGTTCTATATTAAAACAAACTCTCGAAATAGAACCTCATATTATACCTTATCTTTACAATAACAATAATATTAGCTATGGCAGTGGTGGCAATAAGACTTTAGCCAAATAGCCTTTAATTGCTACTGAAGATTCACAAGATTTTGAAACAATAACCGAGTTATTTTTGCAAAAATATTTAGATTTGGAACCTTTAATGGAAACATTTTATTCATAAGAATAAAAATCATCAATGATATGATTTTAATTTTGTACAATTTTTCTGTGTAAAATTTATTTTTGAATTCAAAGTTAAGTTTAAGTTAAATTCATTCTCTAATCGTTTTTATGCATTCATTCACTTAAACATTTCTAAGTCCTGTACATAGTTATAGAAATAAAAATGTAAATTAGTTTGTGAATTAAAATAAATAAAATTTATAAAATTTTATAATCTTTTAAATCGTGTAAAAAAAAAACACTAGAAATAACATTTAAGTTTAAGATTTTGAAAGCCTAGTTTTCATAACATATACATTTATTAATAAATAAAAAGAATATAAAGGCTTATTTATATTTTTGTATACGATTATAGAAATAGTTTTAAGCATTTCAATATTAATTCAAGTTACATAATTTAATTTGTAATTGAATTAATTAAATTTAAGTGGAAACAAAAATGCATCCAAAATAATATATTTTCATAAAAAAAATAAAATAAAAATATGTTCAAAAAATATTTAAAAGAATTGCGCAATAATATTTTTACAACAGTATAAAAAAAAGGTAGAAGCTGAATTTTTTTTCTAAAAAAGTTCTAAAGATAATTGCTATTTTTGTAAAAAATTATTATTATTTTTCTTTAAAATAATAATCAAACAAAAATCAAAATTTTATATTAATTTAATAATAAAATTAAATCTTTTAATTTTATTTATTTAAAAACTTCTCTATTAACGTCCATTATATTGCTTTAATTTGTAAAAATATTTTTAAATTATTAAAAATATCTCAAATTTATTTTGGAAATATGGATTTTCCATATATTTTAATCTTTATTCTTAATAAACATAATAGAAAACATTTAAATACTTTTCAGTATTTTCTATATTTATATAAAAGTTTTAAATAATATTTATTTTTCCGTTATTTAGCTTACAAATACTTGCCGACGAAACTAAACTAGATCTTTTGGCCACTAGAATAATAAAGCCCATTACCTAAAATTACTTTTCATACCTTAATTTATCTTTAAAATTACCAACATTTCGATTAAATAATAAATAAAAGTAAATTTTCAGCTTAATTAATAAAAAAATATAATCAAATCATATACTTATTTAGGTAGACCACAAATAGAAATAAGTGGACTGCCAGTGAGGAATGTATTCACGCAAAGGACCCGCTACCATTTTCGCAATAGGTACATGATTCGCTATAAAACCTAATATACGTTCCAATCGCGTCTGTGTGAATTTTTCATAGAATGGAGAACGCATAAGATAGAGTAGGAGGTTAATACAGCGATGTGATAAGATAAGCTGTTGTTGTTTTGTCATTAAATGACGATTTTTACGATACATATTAATACTAGCCATATCTACAGCCAATGCAATTACATATTGTTTCCACGATCTCTCACCAAAAACACCCATTGACACCAAATGTATCAAGGGCTTGGCAATGTATAAGTATTCTGCTTGTAATAGAATCTGGGGCACTTGAGCTTTTTGCATTGTTTCTACTTCTTCATTAAGCCTAAAGGAACGGTATTGTAACGGTGGTGCTCCTTCTACTTTTCTTACCACACGACCAGATCTTTTTAGTTTAAATGTAAAATTATGTTCATCTAAGCTGCTCTTATTGTCGGCTGGCTGACGATTTCCTCGGCTGGCATTTTTATTTAAAGCTTTTCTGTTGATTACCGGTAAGGCAGGTGTGGTGATAATTTGTTCAGTGCTGTGTTTCAAAATAAAATAACGTCCTGCCGCTTTAAGAATCTGTAATCCCGCTATAAACACCCATTTTCCCTTGTTACCAAAAACTCGTTTGGCTGAAATCTCTATAAATACTTCACAATATTCGAGTGTAGTTAACATGACCTTTAGACGATAACAAAAACCACTTGAGGCAGGTTCAATTTCACCCGGCACCTTTTCGCCCTTTGCTTTGCGATCTTTGGCAATAATGCGATCATTATAGAACACCAATAAATTCGAGAGGGAATATATTAATTCGCTTACCACTGATGAATCGGAAATGCGTCCTAAAATAAAATAGAAATAAATTTTCATTTATGGTCATTTATAAAATTGAGAATTTTTACAACAACCTGCTATAAAATACGATACCCATTTGGCTGTAACTTCAACATCACACACTGTATTTGGATTTTTGGCTACCCATGCTTCATAAGATTTTATTAGGTGTTTTAGATCAGCCATTTTTAATCGATATCGAATCAAATATTCGTCCTCTTTGTAATTATTATCGTTGAATTGTAAAACTAATCTGAGGTTCTCGTTTTACCTGATAAAAAACCTGACGATGAAAGTAATTAAATACAGCTGCAGTCAGAGACCTGCGCCGAATAATTTTAACGGCAGCGGCGGATTTCCTAACAATTGTCCGCGGAGGCTCAAAATCGGCTGTTAGCTTTCTGAACAACTTGTTATTTCGTAGTTTTCGCATCGTCTTATAGAGCATATTGGTTCCCAAATATGGGTCCAAATCATTTCAAATGTAAGGGATGAAGAAGACCGCTTTTTGTGAATTCAGCTAATAACCTTTATAACGACAATATACAATGTTTTATTACACATGAAATTTAAATCAGTATATCTCAAAAAGAGGTATTTTTAAAATTATTAAAAAATTGATTGACAGTACTTATTAGTCGTCTTCATGTAAAATAAAATATTTAACATTAACACTAACATCATGTTAATAATAAATGTAGAGCGTTCAATTTGATGTTAATATAAATTTTTTCGATGTTTAAGCATGGTTCTTTTAACATTTGCTTTAACAACCGTTTTAAAACATCGAAAATATTAACATTTACATCAAATTGAACGATCTACATTTATCAGTAACATAATGTTAGTGTTAATGTTAAATATTTTATGTTACGTGAAGACGACTAGTTATGCATAAAATACACAGTGTTGTGTTGAGAGAAAAAAATTGGCAATTCAATGTTGGCAATTTTTCCAACAAAAACCGCAAAATGAATAGTTTAAATTCAAATTCATAAATTTATAAAAATTATTTATTATTTAGTTGTTTATTTCAATTCACAGTAATATAAAAAAGCCTTCTTAGTCCAATAAATCTATATTACAAAGATTTATTCCTGAATAAAGATATTTAAAATATATAAAATTCAGTTCAAAATTTAACATATCAAAAAACATAATATATTAATATATTTAATAAATCATCTTACCAGTTACTACATTAAGACTTCGATACAAATTTTCATTAAGAAAAATACTACCATATTATAATAAAAACATTAAAAGGAAAACAAACACCAATCATTTTTCTATCAACTTTTTTATTATTGAGTTAAAAACCTAAAAAGAAATCGCACAATTACCATCACTTGTATTTATTTGGCGGAAAACAAACAAACAAAACACGAAGATAAACGAAAACAAAACAATTTTATTTTCACAAAAAGAGGCAGGTGATGAAAAGAAAAAAGAGGAAAACAAAGAAGGAAAATTCCTGCAGGAAAATCTACACATTTGTTCAACATACGATAATATTATACAGGACAAAGAAAAACTGTACCAGCTGCTGGTTTAAAGCAAGCATTTAGATATTAAATTACGCAGTATTAGATAAGAAAAACACAAAACGAGCGGTTGCAAGAGAACCGCATAAATAAGACAAAGTAAATAAAACGATTTTTTTTATTTTTTTTGCAATTTAAAAAATTGTTTTAGAAAAAAATGACTACACCACAAAATACAAGAATAGCATTAGCTGATCGTTTAGAGGCATTACGAGTGGCCACCACCCCTACAAACACCAATAGACCGGATGATCCAACGCCAGCTTCTATTTTTGCTTCCTCCCTAATGGATAACAATACTAATGTGGCTTTGGCACAAGACTTTGAAAGTTTAATACCCTCACCGGATGAACTGATAATAAGACAACGTGGACGACGGCGTCCTTTAATGGACTGGACACCTGAACAGGCTGCTGCCACTACAAATTCAGCCATGCGTAATCCTTTCCAACGCACTCCCACCAAAATGCCTTTAAATACTAATATGATTTTGAGAAGTTCACCACGTAAACGTCTTACCATGGGCAGTACACCACCCGAACCTGGTATGTGTTTTGGCGGCAATATGAATTCACCCACTAAACTTAGTGCTAAACAACAATTATGGCCGGGAACACCTTTAGTTAAAAGATCACGTCTATGTGAAGATGAAAAGCCTATAGCTCAGCTGAATGAAGAATTGCCATTGGCTACTTTATTGCAGGGTTTGTCACAGCAACAGTTGATTGAATTGATTGTGGGTAAATTGGTGGCAGGTAATCCAAAAGCGGAAGCTGAGCTAAGAGCTCAATTACCAACACCTGATATTGAGTAAGTAGAATGTGTTTTTTACATAGATTATTTTAATTATGAAGTTTTGTTTAGTAAATATTTCACAACAATGTGAAATATTTCTTCGGAAAGGTATTAGGTTTAGCTAGCAGATAAATATTTATTAAATATATTTTATTAGATTATGAGTTCAAATGAAATAATGAATGAATAAAAATATGAATTTGCATATTTATAGAATATTAAAACTATTCCTAAAGCTGAGTAAACAAAAAAAAAAACAAATATTATTTATTAAGAATAAAATATGTTATACTGTTAATTAATATACATATGTAAATGTTAATCCTTTTGACCCTACTGGGAATATATGATCATTAAAGCTTACTAGGAATTTTATACCTAATATACCAACAACATCTTAATTTTAGCTTTATAACTGAATTAAAAAATTAAAGAAAAAAAAAAATCACCAGATCACGAAAAAATAATTTTTAGCTAGTCAGCATTAAAATTGTTTATAAAAATAATAAAACTTAAAAAAATTCTCTCTTTTTCTTTACAGATCTATGGAGCAGGAACTCCTACATGCGAAAAGAATGATCTTTAAATCGCTACCCACGTCTCGTCTGTGCAAAAAAACCGATAGCACGGCCTATACACGAGCATCTTTACATCTCAATGAATTTAAACGTTTGGTCACACAACACACTAAACAATTACATGATTCAGCACATTGGGATGCGTTGCTGGATTATGTTTTTATGGCTTGGCCATGTGTAAAAGCTACACCAAATTGGGATAATGCCACACATAATACCATACGTAGACAATGTTTCAAATTGCTGACCTGTAGTTGTATGGCAGCTGTTAAGTGTGGAGGTACACGTTTGGGTTCATCACGCCTCCACACGCTAGAACGTAGCTTACGTGAATGGTCACAAGATTATGAAGATGTTTTATCTTGTATTAATACTCTAAATAAGGCTCTATCAAAAGGACGTACCAGTCTTTAATGTTAATTTTAAGCAAAAAGAAATTTTATGTTTAATTGTATATGAAGGATTTTTTTTATATTTAAATTTTTAATTTTTGCATTTTATGTATTAAGAAGACTAACTAAAACTAGATGTTTTAGAATAAGTTATACTCACAGCACGTTTAGTTTATAAGTAACAAGAATATATTTTTTTAAACAAAATTTTAAGATAAACATATAGTTAACGTGTAGGATTAGAACCTTTAAGTAATTAGAACCTTTAATTCTAATCAACACAAGATGTTCTTATATTCTTATGTAAAAGTTTTACTTTTATTTTCATTATATTTGCCATATATTTTAAAACATTTCCTTATAGTTTTAATTTAATTTTTAATATAAATTTTATTCTAAACATTACATCAAATGCAATAATTAAGCAATAAGTTTATGTTAATGTTTATTTCATATTTCCTGAAAACCCAATACCAAATTCGTTATTCAAAATGTCTTTATTTTTTATGTTTTTTTTATGAAAACCAAAAGTATTTTTTTTTTCGTTTGATCGAACAAATATTCCACTTCATTAAGTCATGTTTTTTTCTCAATGTTTTATTCTTTGTTTCTTTAGTTTATTTTTTATTATTTTTTATGTGAAGTTAAATTTTGTAATTATTTTTTTTTATATACACCACATTCATCTAATAAATACGTATATATATATTTTAAATGTAATTGACAATTTTGAAGCGTTTTATTTATAAAAGGTGTTGAAAATAGGTACGATTGAAGCTTAGAAAGTTTATACCAACCTCTTACTGGCAATTAAAAACATCGCCATATGAAAGTTTGGTCGTACAAAGGATACATTTTGCGTATAAACACAAGTTATTAGCAATAATCGTGCATATAAACGTAATATATGATTAAGAAAAGTTTATTAAATCTCAAATAGTCTTTATAAAGACAAAAGATTTATACTGAAATATGATTAAATAAAGATCTAAGTTTGGATTTAAAATATGAGTTAATAAAACTGAGATTTAAGCTTCATGTTACAAAATAAAGAATTATGAGAGTTATAATTGAAACTAAATTATGACCAAACCAGCTGATTGACCCGCCGTTGCTCTGGTTTTATTGACTAATAATATACATTAAAATCATTTGTTTGGCGAAAAATCCCTCTCAATAAATGGAATCCGTTTTGAAATGGAATCACTGACTTCGAAATTCTTTAAAAATATAATAAACCATCATATGAAAGAAAA
>MINK01172069.1:0-31952 GCA_001735545.1 Phormia regina
CTGTTTTTGTCCCTTTTGATATGGAATTACCTAATTGTACATTAATAATAATTTGTTGAAAAGAAAACATTTGGAACGTATAGAAGTGTAGTTATTTTTAAAATATTTATACTACAAAATTAAAAAAAAAAAAAAAAAATGATCGCATTATCAACATTTTAAATAAAAAGTTTCTTAGAGCTAAAATTATATATTTTTTCATTAAATCTTTGAAAATTAAGTTCTTTTAAATATTACACCAATTTTCATGGCGCTGCGAATGTGATCCCAAGACACTTAACAAAAATGGCCCCAAAATATACATGGGCTACAACAACACGCAATCTTGGGTCAAATCTTCTTCGTAGTGGCATTTTGTGCAACTATTTTTTAGAATGAATTTTTACTAGATTTGAAAGAAAAATGGAATGAAAAAAGACCCTTAAAAAGTTTTATTTTTAATTTAAAGATTATTTTTCATTCAACAAATTTAAAAAAAAAATTAATTTCACAATATGTGTGAGTGAAATTTGGTATTTTGAAGGATAACGAAGTACAAAAAATGGTGAAAGGTTTTCTTTTTCTATTTTCTGATCTTAAAAAATATTTCAAAAATTAAGGAAATTATTTAATTTGTTAAGAATTTAGAATTTAATAAATTTTTTCAAAGAATTAAGAAATTATTTTTAATCTAATTTTTTTTTATAATTTTTTAATTAACGTTTTCAATTTATACTTTATTAAATAATATTTTCGTTTGATTTTAACGATAATTATACAAATTTTAAGAATATTATTTTTCAATAATACTGCCCAAATTTAAAAAACTCTGATTTTTCAGGAGGCATTATAAAATATATTTTTAGTTAATAAATATTTTTGTGCGTGTTTATTATATCACAAGTAATTATTATTAGAATTATTTAAAATACATACAAATATTCGCGATTTTTGAGAATGATAATTTTGATTTTGGTTTTTTTTTTGTTAAGAAAAATGATCCAATATTTGTATTATTTCTAGTTTCTAATATTTCATTTTAGTTTGGGATAACTTTTAGTTATGAAAAAATTTCCCAATAATTAGGTCAATTTTTTATTTCAAGTTTGGGGTAATATATTTTTTGGAGTTATAATTTTTCGTTTAGTGTTTAAAGGCGAAATTTCCTGGGACTACAGTTCGCAGCGCCAATTTTGATGGATGGAAGTAACATAAACAGTTATGGGATTTTTTCTCATATATTTTTTTTAGAACATATTGTTTTTTTTTTTAATATTCTGCAAAATCGTGCGAAAATAAAGCCCGAATTGAGACAAAAAGTTTTTTGTGAAAAATCATAAAGTGTAGGTGAGAAATTAAAATAAAAACAAAAAGAACTATTCACATTTTTTTTGTCTTTTATTTTAAATGTCGTTTGAAAAATTTAAGTTGGTTATAAAGTGTACTTATGAGATACAAGGTTTTAAAGCCTTGAGGTCCGAAATTTTGTTTTTTTTTTTTATATAAACAAAATTTTTTATTAAGAATTCTAAACGCATATCTATAAACTACACTATCCTATATTCCAAGTATTTTCCACTTTCGCATTGCATAATAAGAAATGTACAAATATTAACATATTTAAAAAATATGGTTTTTAAAAAGACTAAATTTAATCGAATCCCCTAATAAATTTCCAAAACAATAATTATTCACAAAAAAAGGCACTAATTAATAATAGTTTAAATGGAATTCATTCAATTAATACCTGTTTAAATTTGCACTTCTTACCAAAGTGATTATATAATTTTATAAAAACTGTGAAATATTAAAAACGTGAACATTTTTCTACTTAGTAAATTCATTTAACAAATCAAGTAGATAATTAAGTGTATACAGGAAATGAAATCATACTTAATTTTTATTTTTAATTGAATATATTTATTAAACAACTGTGTTAAGTGAAGAAAAACACGGTAATAATCTATTCTGTCTTTCAAATACTATTTTAGATATATTAATGCAATTTATTTATATAAAACCTATTTGCAAACAATTATTATAAACTATTGATATACAAACCTTTGAACTGCTTTTAACCGATTGTTTGCCAATATTAAAGTTATTAACTTTTTGGTATTTCTAAACAATTCCGCTGATAATGTTTCCAAACGATTGTATGATAAATCTAAATAAATCAACACTTCTTGACTTTCCAGCAGATTATTTGTTAAACTTGTTAACATATTATGGTGTAATATAATTTCCTTAATATTCGTTGAATTGTAAAATATATTATCGGGCAAAGATTCTAGACCACATTTCAATCGAACTCTTTTTAGATGATATAAATTTGCTAAAAAGTCTTCTGGAAGTTTAGGGATATGAATACGGTTGTCAGTCAATATAAATTGATTTAATGGTATATTACTGCGAAATAATTTAGCCGGTATGTTTCGAAATTCATTTAAATTTATTTCAATTGTAGTGAGATTAGGAAGGGTAGCAAAAATGTCCGATGGCAAAGTTTCTAGCAAATTATTTTCGAGCTGTATTGACTTTATGGTAGCCGCATTTGCAAATATATTAGGGCAAATATATTTTAGTTTATTATTTGATAAATTTAAATACTTTAATTTCTTTTGGTTACGAAATTGACCATTATTAATATATTCTAAATTGTGGCCTATATTTAAAGAAATAAGGTTTATTAAATTTAAAAATAATCTATTGGGTAATTTTGAAACATTTGTATATAAATCTAAAGTTGTTAAATTTCTTAATGTTATATCGTCAAGTAAATCATTTGATAATTGTGTTAGATGTTTCATTTGTAGAGTTAAGCTGTTAAGACCATAAAAATTACTTAATTGTTGCTTTGTTAGCTGCTTGAAAGACAATTCGTATGTTTTAATTAATAATTGTGGATACAAAATAATTCCTAGGTCGTACATCAAAGTGCCTAGGGAGCTACCATCATTGGGCAGAGGACAATTGCTTATTTTAAGTGTCATTGTTTCATTTTTAATGTTATTTCTACATTGAAATATTCGTTTACGAAATTCATTGTAATCTGTGATGTTGAAGCATTCAATTTTTATATAAACATCGTACTGTACTGTAACACTTATCTCCGGTTCAGTAATAGATTCGTTTATATATAATGATTTTGCCAACGTTATATATCGCACGATCAGTAGAAAATAATAACAAAAGTATGATGCTAAATATGTCATGATATTTCTCTTTCCAAAAAAGAAAAAAACCTGAAATTAAAAAATATGTATGTTGTTTAATTTTGTGGTAATTATGGTGAGTAAACCAATTATGTTTTAGAGATGAAATGGACAGGTGTAAATGAAAGTGTGTATGCATTTAAAATAATTCTGAATTTTATTTATACAAATTTACAAAGTATTGAAAGTACGAATATTTTTACTAAATGATATTAAATAAACAAGTTTATTTAAGGAATAAAATATTCTAATTACAACAAATCCATTTTATATTTTATCCTTTAAAATTTTCCACTTCTTGCAATTGATACATGCTATTGCGATTTCTCGTAGCATTTCGATATTTGAGATATGTATTAATTTTAAATATGCTCTTAAATCATCATCATCATCATCTATTGTTCCAATATTTTTAATGTCTTCATAAGTAATAACAACCGCTTTAGCTCGTCCATCCTTAAGGTTAGCTTGATGAGCAGCTTTAAATACCATTTTAGCCCCATACTGATTCTATAAAATTTTTAATCAGCTCAATAATAGTGTTTATAGAATTTGCTAGTGCGAATGTATGCTATAAACACACAATTCAAATGCTGGACGACCATTTTCAAATTTGGGCAATAAAATATTCATAACAAAATCTTCATCTTTTGCTGAATAAGATATAAATGCATCGTATATCTTATCTTGATCTATATTGTGCGCATATAGCCAGATTTTAATTTTGTTTTGATATTTGTAGTATAGGGCCATTAATAGAAGTATAAAAAAATATATATATAAAATTTTCGTTCAATTGGACAGAGATCATGTAGTTCATAGAAAAACGCAGGATTTTCGGTATTAGCACTGTTTGAGGAAAAATTCTACTAAGATTTTCGATAGATATACTTGTGACATTTCATGAACTGTTCATGAACTTTAACTGATTGATGCTTAAGATTTCGAAGTAATTACCTATTATGTCTAAATATAAATAATATAGATAAATAATGACAACTGGTGTACGGACAGCAGGTAGTATTATTAATAGATTGTTTTCTCATTTTTAATTCAATGCCTTTTAAAGAATATTCTTCAATAGACTGTATATCGGGAATAATCAGAAAATTTCTTTTCGAACAATCAATAATTAATATTTAATCAAAGGATCTTATAGAACATATACACTTAAGGGGTAATTTTTCTTCAATTCACAAAACAGATCCGCTGGTTCCAAAAACTTAACATGATCACCTGTAAAAATAGTAGGTTCTTTACAGGTTAAATTTCTTACTCAGACAATTACATGGTTGTGAAAATTGTAGTTTATATTTGTATCCCTTAAGATCGTCACAAAACTTAAGAGTTTACAATTATACTTTTTAGGATTACTATTCAAGTCGACCTTTAAAAAACTGATGCTGTATTTTATGTATGTATTTTAATTGTATCCCCTGGCAAATTTATTTTAGGAATTTGATTTTGTGTTAAAAGCAGATCCAAATTGTTAATAATGTAATTGGTTAACTCATTATAGTTTAATTTGCGTAACATTGTTATGACTTAAATTAAAAGTTTCTAGCTAATATGGCATAGTCCAATTAAATATTAAATTGTGACTAAAAACGCCTAATTCATATAGATGTCGAAAATTTATAAAATTTATTGTTCCAGGGTATTTACTCGATTAACCGCCATTCGGTTATCCGATTAATTTTGGTAGATAAACTGTTCGAATAATTGAAAACTGTCTATTTTCGAATAACGAATAAACCGAATAATAAGTGTCGAACAACCAATTAACCGTAATCTAGTTATAATTTAATATTTTTTTATTTTAAATTCAAAGTTATGTCACCATAATTTCTGAATAGTATAACAGACAATTCCCAAAAATAAATATAAATGATTTTTACGTCCAAAGTAAAAAAGTGCCAATAAAATACAATTTCACTATTCATGACTTTCTTATCATTAAATAGGTATCAAACATGGAACATTTATTATAATAATATTCTGTGAATATTTTTTTTTACTAAGAGATTTTAAAGAAAATGCGACATTGAAAGATTAAAATTTTATAAATTCTTGAACTTGTGACAATATTATTTCATTTGGATCCTACAAGGATAATGAGGCTATGAACATGACAATATATTTATAACAACATATAATTTTTACACAGAAAATGAAAACAGTTATATTAAAAATACTGATTTATTAAACTTTAATTCAAATAACATTTATAGTATTATGGCTATCATCCAAATGGGTGATAGATCTATTAAGATTGAGTGTGTGTTATCTACATTAAGTCTCTAAGTAACTATTCCAATAGATTAAATTTTAATGAAATTAATCGAATAATTTGACATTAATCGGTTATTAACCGATAAACTTAAAACCTCGAATAATTCTTTGTCAAATAAACTGAATAATCTGAATGCCCGATTAATTGGATATTCTAATTGTTACTAAATATAATTTTCCCTAAATGCTTTTAGTTTTTAAAGTTGTTGTTATATTTTGAAATTTTAATTTCTATAAAAGTGTTTACACCAAAATCTATGAAACCAATCAGAAATGTTGAAATTTGACAAATTCAACTGTGTGGATTTCGGTCCAAAAAGTTAAAAATGGTAAAAGTTATTAGAAGATTAAAAAAACAGTATTATAAATTGTTTAACGATTCGCCCAAGCAGTAAATCATTATGCGAAAAATTAATTTCATGTATTTGTTGCTTATTCTGAAATAAATTATGCGGTATATGTTGTAAAGTTTTATTAGCAAGTGACAAAAAAAGCCATGAACATTCCTTCAGGAAGTTCTTTCAACAATTTTTTTTTCATAGACGGGACACTTTATCAAATGATATTGTATTGTCAGTTATTGTACAATTTGATTATTTAACTTTCATATTAAGGAGTGAAATGCTTAGTTTATTTGCAGTGTAAATGCTGAGTGTTTAAATAGTGTTTAATTAATACAAATGCTGAAATTTTACGAAATGTTTTTACATTTAACGAATTTAGTGATAAAGCCCAAGGAATAAGAAATAGAACAAGTAAAGGAGTCTTGCCAAACACATAGATGTATTTTTTTTTATTTTTTTATCCTTTATGAAGAAAAACCAGAAACATTACTATAATTTTTTAATTTTATTTAATTCTAAAACTTTCTTCAAAATAATTTGGTTAAGAAATTGTTTTCTTTTTTTCAAAATATTTACGAAACAAAATACTTTTTCGAACTGGCAAGTTTTAGAAAAATATAAAAAATCATTTTAATTTTAGTCTATTGTTTCCAGTTTGAACAGTGCAAACCAGTGTTGCCACTGAAAACATTTTTATTCTACCAATATATTCGAAAAAATTCTACCAAATTTGATGGAAACCTGCCAACAATTTTTTTTTTCATTTTGTCATTAAGAAATAATTATTTAAGAACAACACAAATAAACTATAATTCTGCAAAACTGTAAGCGCTTATAATATTTATCTTAAAATTTTCTGAAATACATATATAGAATTGTTGGTGTACCTTTTTTTGATTTTTTTTATTAATTTTGAAATTGAACAAGTTTGTTAAAAAAATTGTTCATAATCCAAAATTAATATGAATTAATTTCAAAAACTCTTAGAATTTTTTAAAGTTAGTACGATGGTCAAGTAGTAA
This sequence comes from Phormia regina, assembly GCA_001735545.1. Classification (NCBI taxonomy): domain Eukaryota; kingdom Metazoa; phylum Arthropoda; class Insecta; order Diptera; family Calliphoridae; genus Phormia; species Phormia regina. Next base: position 6,853 of record MINK01172069.1, read on the forward strand.
GAAATTTTTTAGGTAGTAATTCAAAATTTTAAAGATATATTATTAACTTTTTATAATGGAATTTGATTGATACCGCACATTTTTAAGCGTATTTATGTAGATTTGCTTTTCAGAATCACTTTCTTAATTAATTTAATGATGTCCGTCTTGCTAACTGGTTATTGTGTAGCATATTTCGTAATGTCTTTTGAAATTTGTAGAGAAGTCTCTACAGAATAGAATTGAAATTCAAAAATATCTTTATTATTTAACTAATGCATGAATGTACCCTACAAGATCCAATTTCCAAATTATCTGTAACAAATAATTTTTACATATAAAAAATCTCAACACCTAATTTTATGGGAATCGGACAATAATAAAATCCAAACAGACAATAACTTTAACGACTAAGATCCCATAAAGTATATGGGCCGTTATCAAAAGTTTTTCATTTTAACTCTTTGAAAGAATTTAATATCTTTTGTTTTGTGGCACATTAAAATCCTTTTGTGTACTTATAAAGTATCTCGAATGAAAATAAAATCAGTTCGCTTTAATCATTTGGATCGAAAGGCATCAAAGTTTTAGCGATTTTAAATTGAACATCATTGTTGCCAGGACTTGGAAAAAAAAATTATAAGCTAGATTGGACTTTAAAAAAGGTCAGAAAAGGCTAAATGTTCCAAAAAAGAACAGAAAAATTGTCCTATTAAAAAAACATTTATTTTGGTATTTCTTGAAGATATATTACCGAAGTTTTTAAAAAATTACTATGATATTTTTCTACAATGAACATTTTCGCGAAGTATAAAAAATTTAGATTTTTTTGTGCGAATTAGAACACAAAAATGCTTAAATTTGTTATTTATTGAAAATAAAATGTGTAAAATTTTAGTCTTTTTAAAGTTATGTTAAGAATAAAAAAAAGGCTGAGAAAAAAGCTAGAAGCTAAAATAGGAAAATTTTGAAGCTAAAAGCAAAATAAAAGATTTAGCTTTAAAAAGGCAAAAAACTCGCAACACTCTTGAACATATAAAATATCTTTGTTTAAACCAAAAATTGTTCAATTTTCTCGATATTTATAACCGTTCTTTTATCAATAAATCCAAGATTTTTAAAAATTGAAACATTCGTATAAAAATACAAAAACAAAAAGTGCGATTTTTGTGTAATTTTCAAAAAAATCCATAAAACAATTTGTATTACATGTATTTTGAAAGAGTTCAAATCTGTAACCATTTTTTTTTAAATGTCATTACCACAAAATGTTTTAAAGATTTAATTCAATTTCAGCCAGGTTAAAAAATTTGATAGTCGCCCATATATTTTCTCGGTCAGGTATGTCTGTTCGTCTGTTGAAAACATGATAGGACTTGAACCGTTCAACGTAGCCGGATGAATTTCACCTAAATATTTATCTTTTATAAGATATGTTTGTATTAAATTTGAAAAATATTGGAAACATAGAATGTCCGTTTTAGTTTCATTTCACAGTTTTCTGCTAATATCTCCCAGCAAAAAAAGAACTGAAAAAGCTATGATTTTAACATTGTGTTGTCATTGGAAGGNNGGAAGTAATTATTAAGAACTTCCAAAAACGTTTTTGAAGTTGTGAAAATGTTCTCTTTTTGAAGAACTTCCACGTTTTTTGCTGGGCTCTTAAACGAAAGCATTTTCGATAACGATTGTTAGAGGGTCGATATAAAATTAGAAACCGTCTACCTTAAATACAAGGTGGTACGTCAACGAAATTTTTACTAAATTCTCATCGTCTTTACATATATGTGAAACCTTGTCTGCCTAGCAAAATGTTTCCCAATAAAAATAAGTTTGTTATTGGACTTTGGTCGAAGTATTAGCACAGAAAACAAATAATGAAATTTAATTGTTTTAAAAGTAATCTAAAATGCTAACAATTTCTTACTGTCTGCTCTCCCCTAATAATAGAAAAAAAAACAAGAACATTATATATTTTTTAAAATATACATATTTATTTGTTGTTTGTTTATAATTAAATTTTATTTTAAGGTAATAATTACTTAAACTAAATTTTGTTTTTGTTGATTTCCATTAAATTTAACATTACTTTTTTACTTTTACATAAATAGACATAATTATACTTAATATTTGTTTTTTTTTTCTCAGTATTTAAATATTGTGAGTTTTTTTTTTTTTGTTAGTTTTCTTTTTATGAGTTCTATGAAGATGATGAGTACGAATACAAATAATTTAAATACATACATTTAAGTTTATACAAATATGTGATGGATAATTTAAAAAAAAAAAAACAAATCATACATTTTCTTTACTGAATACATTATGTGAAGCATTTAAAGATTAAAGTGGGTTTATAAAAATATTCGAGATTTTTACAATAGAAAAAATTGTTAGCGAAAATAGAAAGCAATATTTATTAACATTTGGCTATTGACAGTATAGTATATACGATATTTGAGTATATTTTTAAACTACTTTATACATATTTTTACTTTTTTTTTTCTTAAAAAATATTTTCATAAAATAATAAAATAATCAAAAAAGTTTAAGTTACAAAATATGAAAATTTGAAAATAGAAGTAAAAGTTTTATGTACATTTGATATTTTAATATTACTTATATTTTATTTTAATTTCTCAATAAAAATTTATTCTTATATAAAATATTTTATGTTTACACATAGAAGGCAATTTTTGTTTTTCTTAATATTTGTTAATGATGATCTATAATTTGAACCATTCGAGTTTTTAATGAGATTCAATGTTTTAATTTTTCTATTCCTTTGTTTTTTATAAATTGGGATTCTTTTTTGTTTTGTCATTGACTGTTAATAATTCTAAAAATAAAAAAATAAAAATAAATCATATATCTAAAATATGATTGTTTGCTAATACATAATAGCAAACTAACTATATGCTAAAAACTTAAATTTGAGCTTTGAAGTTCAGCGAGTGTTTGTTTTTCCAAAATATATAAATAATATTAATAATTATAGAAATTATTAAATAGTACTTTTCTTTTTAAAAGGTAAAAATTCAAAAAATATTAAGTAAAATTTAATTTAAACAAATTACTGTTTGTAATAAATTAGTTGCCAATTATGAAAATTTGCTATTGATTACTCCCTTAAGAAGGTTGTTAAATTAATTAACTATATTTTTATAATTATAAAAAGCTCTTAAAAAAACTTAAACTATTAAAAGCTGTTAAATTGTGCATTATAAAAAGCTTTAATTTGTCATATATTTTTAAAAGTGAACTTTAGACTTGAATGAGAATATATAAAGAAAAATTTTTAGATTTAATGTTAACTCTTAAAAGTAAAGTTTTCAAAAATAATATCGGCAAGTCTAATATAATTTACTTTTTGTCTACGATCAAATAAGCATTTCTTGAATTGTTTAATGAAAATTTAAATTAATATTTACTATACTTTTTGAAAATTCTAATTTTATAAAGCCTTTCACAATGCACTATAGTCCCATCAGTCTGATGTGGGTTGATTTCCCACTTTTTATTATAGATCAATGATGTTAAAATGTTGGTGGTGTCCTTTTAGCGTTTCAATGTTTCATCGATATAGTACGTCATCAAATTGAAACATTTCCGCCTTCTCCCAATTCTATACATCACTCTGTTTGGCATTTGTGTTAATAATAAAAGCTCCATTAATGTGACAATTTGGTGTAGCCTTACCGTTTGTATAGTAGCTGGGAGTTTTGCCATTGGCAAACATAACCGCTGTCTGTGGAGCCCCAACTCCATTTAAATGTGCCACTAAAGGATTTTTTGTTGTCTCACCGGGTGGTGTTGTTAGAGTGGGCGTTACTGGGGAGGGTTTAATTAGTTCTAATTTGTCATCGGTTGAGCCTTTAAGAGGAGTTTTCACCAAACCTTTCATATCGTTGGCAGAATGGGGCATAGCATAGCGCAGTCTACTCCAGAACCAGGGATCGCCCCACTTTAAGTATGTGTTCATTTTCAGATAGGCTTTCAGATCTGAATCTAAGTTGTCAACCTCAATATCGCCGTATAAAATGACAATAACTCTAGCTCTACCTTCGTTGAGTGAAGCTTGATGAGCTGCTTTGAATTCCATTTTCGCCCACACCGATTCAATAAAGTTTTGTGACAATATCACAATAGTTCTTCTTGAATCATCTATAGATCGTACTATTTGATCAGGTATACATTCGCCCACCATCCAATCTCTTACATGAACACACAATTTAAAGGGTGGTGTGCCATTTTCCAATTGCGGCACCAAATAATCGGCAATAAATTTCTCATCTTTATGTGAGTAGGAAATAAAGGCATCGTATTTTTTGTCCTTATCTAATTCTTGTTCGGTTACAAACCACAAACACCAGCCATGAGCATATAACCAAATCTTAATTTCCTTTTGGTATTTATAATAAAGAGCTGCTAAAGAGCCCATTAAAAGACCCATCAAGGAAATGACTATACTCACTGCTATATACAGTTCATTTTCTGAGCAGATATCACTGACGGATAATTCGTTAAAGTATTTATGTTCCTGCAAATTGGAACAAGTCATTTTGGAGAAATCCGGTATTAATTTGAATTTTTTATGAACAAATGCTAAAAATGGTTTCGCTTCGCAGTCACATTTCCAAGGATTCTCGGAAAGATGAAGAGTTTTCAAGCTTATGCTATCGTTTAAAAAGTGTATAGTGCTGGTATTAAAATATTCCAAGTGATTGTTTCTAATATCCAGATCAGTCAATTGCGGCGGTAGATGTGAACTTTCTATGGTAGTTAAATTGTTACCGGCCAAAAATAGTTTAGTGACTTCAGCATATCCTGGAGTTTTAGCCAGCGGTAATTTCATTAACTCGTTATTTTCTAAATATAATTCTGTGCCAGAAAGTCCTAGTTGTTCGATTCTTGGTAAGGCAGGTATTTTGGTCATATTACCATTGGAGCAATTAACCATCAACACTTTGTCTAGAGAACGCACAAAACAGCTGCAGCCACGTGGGCATCTTTTGGGTTTGGTGCCATCATGATCAAAGGGACATAACAAATCCATTGGGTTAATATCTTTAACTTGTTTTCCCTTTAAATTTTCTGGTTGATCACATACCAAACTATCGGAAATCAATTTAATTTGTCCTCTGGTACGTTGAGTCTTTTCAGTTCTCAAGTACTGAACAAAACTCAGTAGGACACAGTCGCACTGTATAGGATTACTATTCAAATCCATTGTAATAAGCTTATTGTCATTGGAAATTTCCATTAGATCAATAGCATCTAATTTCACCATTCTTAATTGATTATGGGTTAAATTCAATTTCATACTGTGTTTACTCAAGAATTGTAAATCATTTTCAGTTATGGTGGTGATATTATTGTAACTTAAATCCAATTCTTCTAATTCTAACAGTTGAAATTTCCAATCTTGATAAATGTACATGATGGAATTATTGCGTAAATTAAGTTTACGTAAATTGTATATATACTGAAATGGTGAACCGAGAACATTTTGCAGACCCTCAAGAACACCACCTAAAGGTTCACTAAGAGTCAATTGATTATTTTCCAAATTGATTTCTTCTAGATTTTGAGTGCTGGCAAAAGCGCTCAGATGAATGGTGGTCAATTTATTATTGCTTAGATCCAGAGTTTTGAGATTCGGCAAAGATGATAAGAGATCCCTGCAAAAGAAGAGACGAATTGATAAATATAATAAATATTTCAACATAAGGCAAAGAAATTTAGTATTTTTCATTTTATTTTTTTTTTTTTTTTGCTTACCTTTGAATTTCCGTCAATTGATTGTGAGACAATTTTAACTTTGTCAATTTCTTGGTGTTACTGAATAATTCTTCGGGAAGGTTGATGAGATAGTTGTGTGACAAATCCAGATCTATAAGATTTTCTTGACTTTCAAACAATTCCGCTGGTAAATTGCTTAATTTGTTACCAGCCATATAGATCATGGTAATGGCAGTAGAATTGGTGAATAAATTACCGGGAACTGACTCTAAATCACAAGTTAAACGTACATCATTTAGTTGCGGAAGATTAGCAAATAATTCTGTTGGTAGACTTCTTAAAGGCACACGATTATTGATCAATCTTATTTGCGATAAATTCTTATTCTTTTTAAATAGACCCTCGGGCAGTGAATGAAAACGATTGCTATTTAAGCTAATATTAGTGAGATTCGTTAAATATTCAAAGACATCATGTCGGAAGGTTTCAATACCATTGTTGCTTAAATCTAATTCGCTAAGGGTTTTAATGCCTTCAAATATATCTTTGGTAAGATTGCGTAATTCATTACTCCACAAATTCAAGACTTGCAATTTATGCTGGTTGCGGAAAATGCCATGAGGTAGGGTTTTTAAGTGATTGTAACCCAATTCTATGAAAATTAAATTCTCTAAGTTAGCAAAAATATTAACAGGTAGTTCCACATTGTTGGAACGCAAATCCAACCAGGTCAGATTTTTTAAAGAATCATCTGAGAAAAGATCTTGAGGCATATGCAGCAGCCGTGAAGAACTAAAACGTAAACGACGCAAGCCATGCAAACCACTTAAATGCTCACGGGTAATATTTGTACCCAGGTCGTTATTGTTATCAAACAACAAAGTGGTATAATGCTTTACACCCAATTGCTTTGGAAAGTTGGCTATAGATACATGACCTGGCAATGGACAGCCTTGTATCTGCACTTGAGACGTGTTGCCAATATCCATTTTTGGTAGAATGCTATAGTAGTCTTTATAGTTGATGTTATAGCATTCTATCATTACATGATCACTAGGTCGTATTTTGATTGTCAGTTTAGGATTGTTGGGAGGACATTGAATTTGTATATCCGATAAAATGGGTATACATTCGCATTGTGATCTGCCAGCAAGTTCCATGCATTCCTCTCGCAGTTTTGCAGTAGGCTTTGCTCTTGAGAATGGCAGATGTGTGATGGTTAGGAAAAAGAGGTATATTAAACAGGATGTATAGGTTTTCATTAGCAGGTTTCTACTGCTTTTATGGGAATAGAAGTGAAAAATATTCTTCATGATTGCACCTTTTTGCGGCTTTCTTGTTGATTTATCTTTAACGTAATAGTTTCCAATTGGTGTAAATGCTGAAATATAGAAAATACGAAAATTTGTACGAACCTTTTTGAAGACTATAATCATAAACAATAATTACCAAACCAAAACCAAAAAAAGAAACATAAAACAATTGCCAACACCATTAAACACAATAAGCGAAATATAAAAAAAACGCAAAATATTAGAATAAATTTAAAGCAAATTAATAGAAAATTATTAAGAACATAAAAGTGGTAAATGTTCAAAATATTTAACATAACAAGAGTTTTTTTTAAAACTAACATCAAACTTTATTTTCCTGTGACTAAAATCTACAATAGCTCTGAAAGTGTTTTGGTAATCTTTTTTACTTTTAGCAACAATTCAACCTTAGGAGTAAAAAAAATAAACTTAAAACAAAGAAGAAATTCATACAAAAGTTTTACCTTTTGGTTTTATTTTATACTGCATACCCTAAGGCAGTGCATATAATAATGTATGTAATGTATAATTTTAGTATAAAAAAGAAAATAGGAATTAAATAAAAATATATATTTTTACTCAATTATGTATTTAAAAAAACAAGCACGAATTAAAAACGAAATAATTTTAATTATATACTTCCTAATATTTTAACAATAATTTATAAGATGTTTTTTTTAATGTATAAATTAAAGTAAAAAAAAACACTTAAGAATTTTTCTGGTTAACCTTAAAAACCTAGAAATTATTTTGTATACCTTCATATTTTTTTTTTAATAGTCATTAGCCAAGTAATGTCCTTTAAACATTTTAAGGTAATTATCAACACTTAAGTCTTTTTTCGCTGTTATCTAGTTTGTGGCTCTCTTATGTTTTGAAAAATCTCCTTATCCCTTTTTACGTTATTTATTTTGGATTTTTTTACAGTAAAGTAGACAGAAACAAGATACAGTGACTTAACATATATTTTTTTTAATGAAAAAAGTTTCAACTCACTTACTTTTTCATTGTTTTATTTGTTAATTTCAATGTGTTTTATTTATTAATGAGGCTGCTAAAGAGGTATTTTATTTAGCTGTTTTTTTTGTTAAACGTATAAATTAATTTATATAATTAAAAGCTTTACTAATTTCCTCCTACTGTTTAAAGGTATAATGGAAAAAAGTTTTATTTTAACCGTATTTACAGGAAATATAATTTAAGAAAATTTCAAACTTTTTTATAAAAGAAAAAAATATGTAAATTAATTTTTTGTTTGAATTTTAATTATGATATATTTTAAATACTTATGAGCATTTCAAATGATGAAAATTTTTATAATAATTTAATTTGTTTGAGAAGCCTTAAAATTTTTTATATTTTTCCAAAAGGGATTAATTTTATTTAAATTATGCTATTATATGTAACAAAATACTTGGCATATTTGTAGGCAAAAACTTTTATATATAATAAAATTCATACAATTTTATATAAATAACATCATAATAGTAATTTTACTAAAATTCTCAATTAATTTTGATCATAATTTAATGTTCATATAAAACATTCAACAATTATTACATATTTAACAAATAAATAAGAAAATTCCCAGCAAAAATTCCCTGTCAACAAATGATGAATTTATTAGCAAAAGTATGCAACAGCAAAATAAAAATAAAAACAAATTTAATTCATTCATGTCAAAGTATCCCTTGATGAGCATAAAAATAAAACTATTGTCTACTAAAAGTAAATAGAAGTAAAAGTTATTTTGTTAAAAAAAAAAAAATAGTATAATTTTATGTGGTATACGAATTATTCCCACACTCAGGTACCAAACAATTGTGTATAGAAATAAATTAAAGACTAACAACAACAAAAATAATTTACTAATAAAATATACTTCTGTGAACGATGTTAGGTTTAAAGTGAACAAATTTTCATAAGCATATTTTAGGGCTTATTTTTTAATATTAATATATTTAAATCTGCGCCCTAAATATAATTCTGTTAAAATGATACTTAAATTAAATTTTCCATTAAAATACATAAAATTTCTTAAACAAATTTAATTTTTATATTATCTAGCCTCGTTCATACTAAAATTTTACATTAGTTTAATTATTACCTTTTGTCTTGGCTCTAGTTTAAATCACAAATATGTTTCTCATTATTATTACCAATAGTATGTAAAATTTGTGGTAAATTAATTTAATCATGTGGTACATTGTGCATTACTGCTTATGTTGCGAATTCAAAAAATTAATTGTCATCGCGAACAATGATGATGCCTTTATCAATGTTTAAGATCTTAAACAAAAACCGTATAACTTTATTGTATTTGAAATTATGGTTATTGTCGTATAATGGAAAAAACTGAGCACATCTGTTTCTGTTTTTTCACATAATGTACATAAGTGAAAGTTACATGCTATATTATTTTTTTTCTTTACATTTGTAATGATTACTTTTAACTATTACTTAAATTTACATTTGACTGAGTATAATAACAATGAAAATTAAACTATAAAATAAACTGATATATTGATAGTAAAATCCTACACCCTTTACAACTTTAGGAAACAGTTCAGTTATTTTGGGTTTAAATTTTTAACCATAAAAACCACTCGTTTGTAAAGTACATAAAATCATTATTATCATCAGCGTTATCGTTGTTTTCATCATAATCATCATGGACATTGTCATTGAAAATTTTATCCTTATCCTTATCATCATCAATGTTGTGAGACATGTTGTTATGTATTTTAAACCCAGTAAACAAACAGGTTTTAATTTTAAATAAAACTTTAAATGTTCATCTTAGAGAATGAATTGAGAACTATAATATTCTTATTAAGCCTTTTATATGAAAATATTGTGTTGTTGTTTGGTAGGTGTTTTACGCATTATATGTATGTATGCATGTGTGTATATTACAAATATTCTTACATACAATTTAATGCACTAGTGTAAAACTACAATATTTATTCATGCAAAATGTCATGTGTTTAATACTTATTGTATGGTTTCATATATGTATAATACATTTGTTTTTACATATGTATATAAATGTACAATTTTATATACACATATACCCAGTTCAGTTTAAAGTTATGCTGGTGGTAAATAAATGACTGAATGTAAGAATGAATGTCCTTTCATTTAACTGTTTACATTTATTGTCATTTAACAAATGAAGCGTAATGATGATTATGGCATCAACAGCAGAATATCTTTTTTTGTTGACTATTAGTATCCATATTAACAGGGACGTATCAGCAAAGTGAAATGAAAATTGTAATTAGTGTTCGGGTTTACATAAATTTTTAGTCATATTATTTTTTAAAATATATTTAAGAGTTTTAATTTAAACGAATAAGTCTATTAAATAGTTATTTTATACATAAATATTTTGGAGTTTTCTGAAAAGTGTTCCGTTTTTTGCATTAGAGGAAAAAAAATAATTATTGGCAGAATTTTAATTTATAATGATTTATACATATGTAAATTTTTGAAATGCCTTCGCTATTCCGAAATGTTGCGAATTTTTTATTTTAGAATTTTTAAAACGTTTCGTTATGAAAAATATGAACATTTTATAATTTATACAAACTGATTAGCAGCCAAATCAAATATATGGTAAAAAAAATGTTTTAGATACTTAAAACATGCACTTATGTTCTTAAAAAAACTGTCATTTAATAAATTATTTTGGGTTAAAATATTCAAAAGTATATAAAATATATCTTTAAAAAGTTAAAATATGATTGAATTGAAAATTTGAATTTTCTTTAAAAATATGATGCTAATACGCTCTAGAAACATTTCAAACATTACACGTATACATACGTGTATACGTATGTATATTAAAAAAATTATTATTATTATTTTAAAATTCTTGAGGATAACTTTAAGTTTCCATTTAAATTGTTTAATTTTCTTAAAGATTTTTTTTTCGATTTACTGTCAATATTTGATGACAATAAAATAACAAAGAACTTAAATATCTTGTAGATATTTTAGGAAAACTGTCATTATCATATGATATGTCTTAAGGATAATTTATTTGTTAATTATGAAAGATAACTTTTACTAAGTTTAAACTTTATAAATTTGTTTATATTTTAATTAATTTAACAAAAGTCCTTGACAGTATATTCAACATTTAATATTCTATTCATAGCTTAAGGTTAAAAATAATCAATTTGTTTGGTTTACTTATTTTAAATAATAATAACAAAAAAATACTATTTATTGACAATAGTATTTTAATTAAAATTTTGTTTTTTAATTACAAATTTATAATCATTTTTTTTTTGTTTTTGCAAAATATATACACAAAACTAATTCTTTATTGTTAGACAAATATTGAAAATGTTGTATGAATTTGTAAAACATTTGTAAAAAATAAAATTAAAACAAAACAGACAAAATTACAAAATGTAAAATATGCAATCAATCATTGGTTGTTCATTTTTCTATCTTGTTGTTTTTGTTGTTGCTATAAGGATAAAACAATTAATATTTTTGCTTTTAGTTTTTTTTTCTTTTTTGTTTCAGACACAAAATATTGATTTGTTTCCATGGTCGTTGTTTTGTTATTTTCTTTTTGCCCTAATCAAGAAAAACTAAATAACAAATAGTTAAATCTACCATGATCTTCTTGTATATTTTAGTATCGTTGACTAGGAAACGAATACATACATACATATACTTTTTTCTTATTGTTATAAATGCTGCAGCAGCAATTCATTTAATTGTCAACAATAGCATAAAAAAAGGGTTTACAAGTTGCCTTTAATTATACACTAAGATCAAGGGAGAAATAGGTTAAGACCTATATTGTTAGGTTTTAGGAAATTTGGAAAAGATATTGCATACTTGAACTGATAATTTTATAAATTATATATTTGTTCTATTTTTACTTTTGCACCTTTTCTTTTCACCATAATGGAAACCCTTTTCCCACTCAACAATATAAGAAAATATATAAGGAAAAGCATTTTTGTTAGCAGAAGAAAAGCATGGAAATATTTTGTATATGTGTTGTTTTTATAGCCATTTATTGTTGTTTCGTCGTTCATTAGTATTTTTGAAGAAAATTTTCCCTCATTAATTTAATTGCTTGTTAGGGAAAACTCACAAAAGAAAACTTTAAAATAAATTGTTTTTTCTTGATTGCAACATTTACAAAGAATTAATAATTACAAAATAAAAATTAAGTATTTACTAGTACAGATATGGAATAAGTATTTAAAAAAAATAAAAAAAAATTAATAATACTTAAAGATTTTACTTGAATAAATTTAATTTATAACCAAAAAAAAAAATATTTTATAAAATATTTAAATTTAAAAATAAAATGATTTTTAAAGGATTTGCAATTTTTTACTATTTCATATTTAATTTAAATTTTAGTTTTATTTGTGTATAGAAAACTAAAAAAAAACTAGTGGCATTAAAACTTTAAAATACGAATTGTTCATGAAAAGTTTAATGAAAAACCCATAAAACCATTTACCACTACATTTGGAAAATCTACTTAAAGTGGTGACTATACCCCTACTAATACCCTCACATATGCACCACTTGCTTAAAGCTTAAACCACAAGTATTGTGGCAACTAAATACACGTTAATTTTTTCCGTTTCCTCTTTCTCTCTATACAATAACAACTAACCAACAGTAGAGCTTTTAATGCTAGATAAAGAATAATAGAAATAACACTAGCGTTAATAAATAGAGGTATAGAATTTTATATGGCAATTATTATTTATTTTTTAATATTTTCAATGACTTAAATGGGAATGATGATAGAGAACGGTAAGAAATTTTGAAACAATTAATTATTAAAATTAAAATATATTTTCTAACGTAAATGTGTCGCCATTCTTCGAACGATCTTAAGGGTCGTTATTCAGGACTACGACGAATAATCACTTTTTTTTTTGGAATATCAAAGACGTTTATGTTAGAAATTCTTGTATGTATTGATCGTTTACATGTATTATAAGTAAAAAGTAAATCTGAAAATAAGCTTTTATTAATTTCCAATAACTTACACATATGTAAATATAAGTTTCCAAAAGCATATTTAAGTTATAAATAGAATTTTATGTAACTAGTGAAAAGATTTCAATATGTAATCGAAAAGTTTAATTTTTCCCATTTTGTAAGCTGTATTTACTTATACTACTATAATTATATCCCTTAATGTATGTACAATGTCATACATATGTATATTCAACAATTTTAATGTATTAAAAGTGTTTGTTGCACATTTGGATGTGTTAACAAAAAAATTAAAAAACAAAACTAAAGCTTTTGTTTTTAGACAAATAATAAAAAGAGGAATAAGGCGATAAAAACCAGGGAAAAGGTGAAGCAAAGAGCAGCATGAATAAAACTGAAAAAATATGTTGCACAAAAACTGTATTCATATTGTATGTATGTTTGGAAAACAGTAAATGCTGTAGATGCTATATAAAGGTAAAAAATACAAAAAAAGGATTTCACACATACATGTACATATATACATGGAAAAAGGAAAACACTTGCAAATAAACGTATTTTGTATATGGTTGGATAATATTTTTATTATAAAAAAATATATATTTTATTTCGAAAGGGTAACATTCTACATGCAAGTGTTAAGCAGTATGGTGTGTAAATTGTCACATACACATATTAAACTTGCAATGAACTAGTGTACAACACGTTTGGTACTTTAAGAGAAAATCTAAATTCTTTTTTTTTCTTTTTTAGATTTTTTTGTGGTATACAATTACGGTCAGGAAGCGTATATAACGAATGAAAATTGTGAATAAAAATACTTGGTATAAGTGAAATATTTAATTTTATATACATCATACATACATATATACACAGCATACATAAAGACTTTTCTTTTGTATATACATACGTACGTTCCTACATATTTCTACAAATAAAATGTTGACAAAGTTTTAATGTTTTAGAAAAAATATTAAGTGATAAGGATGGATGAGATTTTAGTTACATTTATGTACATACATATAAATGAAAGTAACTAAATTGTGTGTTTTTATATGAATTGAATTTTTTTGTTGCTTTTAACTTAAATTATGATTTATATAGTTGCCACCTCTATAAATACATGTACTTAAAGGATGGTATTGTTGTCGTATACACCCATGCAAATATACATATCATATACATACTATTAAGAATATATGTATATGTTTGAGTGCACTTATATGGCTACAATTATGTTTTAGGGTTTTAATGAATTTCCCCAAGTGTTTAACAGAATAAAATGAAAAGGAAATATAATGAAATATGTATATAGTAAAAGAAATCGAATAAAATAGGAATAAAAATATTTTTTTGTACATTATCCCCGAACTAGATATGAATAATGGTGTGGTGGTAATTGCAATGAAATGAAAACTAAGCCAAACAAAATCTACTCACAATTTGGTTTTAATTTGAATAAAACAAAAAATATGGACACATACCTGAAAAGAAAGAATAAGAAAATAAAAAAAATGTTAGAAATTTTTTTGTTAGAGAAAAAATAATTTATATTTTAAATAGTATAAATTGTTTAAAATCTAGTGTTTTTTTTTTTTAAATTTATAACATTTTAAATGTCTTTATATTGTTAGTTCAATTAATAATTGATTGTAGATTTTTCTATGCAATATTTGAATTTCATTCAATAGAATATTTTCATTTTAAATGATTTACATAATTATTTGAAATCATTTTAAAATTATTGTTAATAATTTAATTGAAATTTTTTCCAAATTTTTTTTCTGTGTACTTTTTATAATTTTTGTAATCTTAAAAAAAATATTTGCTTTTATTATTATTATTCTTTGTAGTTAACATAGTAACTTTCAATTAAAAGGTAAGAAAATAATAAGATTTGATAATAAAAAAAATAATAATTTTATACTTCATTACTTTTAATACATCTTTAAACACTACATTACCTTTAAGTCTACAATATTAAGAAAAAATTTTGAGACATACTGACATGAAACACACATAGTTACAAAAAATATATAAAAATCATTAAAATAGACACCATGCAGGTGGAGCACAACAACACAGCAAAAACTATATATAAAACAGACTATTCTCTACTGCATACATTTGGTAGACATAAAGGCAGACATGAAATATACACATGTATTTACAAACACCTTTACATTTATCTACACGTTATAAAAATAATAACGATTTTTTTCTTTACTACTTCCTTGTGTTATTGCAGTAGAAGTGTCTAAAAGCATCAAACTTCCAGGCAAGTGTTTTGTGCTTAAAGATACACATACATACATACATACATATATGTATTTTTGTTTTTATATGGCTAAGTGTAAATGTATGTATGCATGTGTTAACTGTTTGAACATAATCATATTAAATTTACACTTTTAACACTTAAAAATAAAATATATATATATATTTTTTGAAAACAAAACAAACTTAAAATGAATTATTTTTATACTTAAAATATATAAAAGCCGAAGAAATATTTTCTACACAAACAACTGTAGTTATATTATATTTGTATATAGACATAGGGACGGTTTATAAGACTTTCATATATGTGTGTGTGGCTCGAAGAAAGTTTGTTTGTCTGTATAATATAGCAGGATGATAATAATAATGATTCCTTTTAACAAAATACATATACTTGGCAAATAGAACCAACAACACCCACTAGGCAGACAGAAAAAAAAAAAACATTTATAATAACACCCACATACATACACAAACTTTGCTATATATGTTAAGTTGTAAAAAACATATTGTTTCTGTAGTTAAATAATAATGAACTTTAGCTTGTTTCAAACTTGTGTACTATAGATTTCATAATATATGTATGTTAAATAACAAAGGAGGAGTTAAAGTTTATGTACCAATGTGTAGAAAGTAAAAATAGATAGTTAATATTTTTCTAGTTAAATTAAAAAAATAATCTCAATTACAGGTTTTTAAAATTATAAAATAAAAATATTTAAACATTAAGGTATATGTTTATAAAATATAAAAATATTTTCATGATATTAATTTCTTAAAAATAATCAATTACCTAAAAGTATGCTACAAATGTGATTATCTTAAATAACGATATATTTTTATTTATACCAGCAATTTTATTGGTCTATTAATAACATATTAAATTACTGATTTTAATATAAAATTAAAGTTTAATTATAATTAATTATCAATAATAATATGTAGGTAGATAAATAATTCTTTTTATTTATTAAATAGATTGCAAGAAAAATAAAATTATGAACAATTTTTCGGAGAATTTTACATTTCACCCCTGTAATAAGGTCTACAATTAAAATGTATATATTTGCAAAAATATAAATGTTTTCCATAATTGCAGGCAATATAATATGTGTATTTTATGTAAATATAATTAAATTTCGAATACAAACATACAAGTTATTTATACATAAATTAATAATAAATGAGCATAAATTTGCATATGTACGTACATATGTACATAGGAAAACTTTAACACATATATAATTTGAAGTCAAGAAGCAATTTTATGAATTATAATCATAAATTATAAATAATATTTTCAATTTTAAGGAATCTATGATATTATGTAAATAATGTAGGTATATAAATAATCATAAATTCCATACAGATAAGTGCAAAATGATATTTATATAAAATATAAAATGTTAAGGTAAATTTCTTATATAAAATAAGTGTTTTCCTTCTTTATAATATAAAATTATTTCTAGTAATGGAGAAATATTTAAAATTTCATAACATAATATAAATATAGGCATATATTTAGTTCATTATAGTTTAGTATGTATTATATTAAATATAATTTGTAGTTTTAGATTTCTACTAATTATATCTAGATGCATATTTTATGAATATCTGAAAGGAATAGAAAATCTGCAATCAAATACTGTAGGTAGGAAACAATGAGTTTATGTGTGTAGAGTTGTTCATACTAAATTATAATTAGAAATTCATTAGATATAGAAGAGAAAAAAATAATAAATAATAAATATAAATTTTATTTATGTGTAAATAATTTACGATTGTATTAGATAGTTGAAGAAATATTTAATACAATTTAATGAATATTTTAAAAATATCATTGTTTCGTACTTGCATATAAATATAATAAAATCAAATAGTCATAATTTGTTTAGCGAAATTAGTCTTATGATTTTTGTATAATAATACTTAAATGATGTTTGTATTTTCCAATACAATGTTAAGATTTTTTATATATAAACGATTTGCTCTTATTTAGTATGTTTATTTATTTGATTAATGAATTAAAACTAAATTGCATTGTTCGAAACTATTTGTTAAAAATATGTATATCTTTTAATTTGCTAATTTTAGTTAAAATTAAAATTGATTCAAAGAAACCTCTTATTTTAAAGAATATTTTAATACAGTTTTGACTTTTTTAATATATTAAAATAACTGCCTCATTTTAAATACTAAATAGTAAAAAATATACTTTATTTGTAAAACACAGTATTATTTAGCTATGCATATAGAAAATTTATAAATAATATTAAAAAATAATTAAAAATCAAAATATAAGTTTTAAATTGATTATAAAACGCTTAGAAAATATTTCAATTCAAAATAACAAATTATAAAGTAATATTAATTTATTTAAAATATCAGCCTGAAATTATATTGCAATATTTTTCATAAGTATCCTCTACCGTGAGCAATGATTTGATTTTATTTTTAAAAAATTTATTTCAAAATACATATGTATATTCAAAACACCATTAAAGAATATCAAAAGGTCTTACATTTAATTTACATGTCACAACATACACCAACATTTCATTAATTTCTTTAATAATTTGCATTTAATGCAATTTTGAACATTTCGTTTGTGTTTTATTTACCCATGACACATGATAATTTTTTTTTTTTAATTTGCATATAAAGCTTCAGATACATAATAACTTAAATAATTACGTTTATTAAAATAATTAAACATAAAATTATACTTATTATTGTGAAATCATTTTAAAGTCATAATAAATAAATACTGAATATTTAAGTTGCAATTAAATTTGTACAAATTTAAAATTCAGTAATATAATTTTTATGGTCTAAAATAAGATTCTATTAAATATTAAAAACTATAGCATACTTAAAGGCATTGGTTTAATAAATAAGTAATTATTTTTACTATTATAAAACTTTAAAAAAAAAACTTAATAAAAAGTTTTTATATTATTTAATTACAAAATAGGAGCTTTAAAACAATTTAGCTAACTTTTAAATGAGATAAAAACTCTTTATATTACTTTCTCTTCTAAAAAATAAAAAAAAAAAACTCTTCTTAATAGCAGTAATCTGATATTATTTTCTGGTTTTGATTCAAGTACCTTATTTTTCTTTTCTTAATTAGTTTCTTAAGTGTTACGAAAAAAAAGCTAAAAACCCTTAATTTTTTTATGTTAAAGTAATATCACATAAATTGCTTTTAGAGAACACTTAAAAACGGCAAAAGAAATTATGCCCAAAAGTGTTTTTCTCTTTATTTGCATTTATATTTATTTGTATGTCTGTCTAAATAGTAGTAGTTGTCTGCACAAGAAAATACAAATTGAAATTTTAGAATACTTATAGGGTTATATATGTGAATGTATGTGTGTGAGTGTTAGTGTTTGGAAGGCGGAAATATGTATATATATATACTTTTTTATGTCTGTTGGTGTTTGTTGGCATTATGTAAAAGTTTTTAGTGTCTAAACTCTTGAGACAAGTAGTTTTTGTCATAACCTTAAAAATAAAATAAATAAAAAATAAAACAAAAATAAATGCATACATATTGGTAAATTTATTTTTTAATTTTATAAATGCATTTATATCTAGTTTGTCTTAACTTTATTTTAAACATAAATATTAAAAGTTCAATGAACATCTAAAGGAGTATAATTATATGCGAAAGATGTTTTGCTTTGAAGAATTATTTAAAGAATAGAATTAAAAGTATTTCGTTTTTAGCTTTAAATATTTACCAATAATTTAAAAAATTTATTCACATACATTTTTATTTATAAAAAGTATTAAACATATGTATATTTTTCTACTTTTTTAAGAATTCATAAAATCTTTATCCCTAACCGAAAAAATGTTTAGTATCAATGTAAATAAATTCTTGTTATACTTCAATAAAGTATCAATTAAAAATTTTTTAAATTAAAATTCATTTATTATATTTTTAATATCAGTAGAAGTTTTTAAATATAAATTTTTCTATGATTTTTTTTATAAGCTTTTTATCTTAATTCTTAAAGTTTACTATAAATGTTTATTGATTATAGCCTGCAGTATATGTTACTGTTAATTTAAAACATGTTTTCTATTATAGGAAATGCCTTAAACTATACTCATGGTAATAAATTCAATAATAATATTAAATTACCAAGTAATAGCATATGTTTGTTATAAATTTATTTAAATTTTATTATTTAAAACAAAATATGAATATATGGTTTGCTTTCAATTATAAAATTCTGACCAGATGTGATACCTTATACCACACATAGACACACAAAATATTTACCATTTTAGGTAGACACCAGCTACTATTTTTATTTTTTAAAACCCTAAAGTGTAGGCTTTAATAATACATAGGTAATAAATTTTATATAAAATATGTAACTAAAACTTTTTTTGTATAACAAATATTTGCCTAATAATTCTTTTACGAAAAATATTCATTTACAAAACCCAGTTAGAAATGTTGTTTTGCTAAATAAAAATAAAATAATTATAGTAAAATATTTTAAAATTCGAATATGTAAATTTGTAATTATTTACTGGGATATTTTAAATACCAAAATAATAACAAATATATGCCCCTTTTGAAAAATATAGTCACATTCACCTGTACAGGTATTAGTAACTATTTTATAGAAAATTTATAAATCCATAATATTTAAAAATTTATAAAACCTAAAAATAAGTTTTAAACTGATTATAAGCAGATTTTTATTGAAAAATAAATCATATTAATGTTAAGTCTTAAAATATGTTGCACAAATACATATGTATTTTAGAATTATTTTCATCTAAAAAAGTTTTTATACTTATTTATTAAGTTATTAAAAAATATTTCAATACAAAATAACAAATTATAAAGCAATATTAATTTATTTAAAATAACAGCCTGAAAGTATATCATACTTTTTTATACTGTAAGCATCCTTTACTGTATGCAATGAATATTTTTTTTAAACAATTTTTATTTAAAAATTCCTTTATGAAAAAATCTCTGCCACAAAAAATGAGATGTTTTTTTCACACAAACACAAGTGTATAAACATATAAATATATGAAAACGTTGATTTTTTTTTTTACCAAGAGAATATATAAAAATGACAACAAATTTTGAAGTATAAAATAAACAAGTAAAGAACATTAAATTGTTTTATATAAAAAATGTATAAAGAAATTAATATAAAAAATAACTATGAAAAAGTTTTCTCTCTTGGACAAAAAACATCAAATGAAACATAAAGAGTTGGTATATTCAAGTGGCAAATACATACAACTCAAACAACAAAGCAAAGTGTACAATGAAAATAAATTAAAATATTTAATTTTCATATAAAATATTAAAGATTTGTTAGTTTTTTTTTATTACTTTACTTTTATTTACTTTAAATTAAAACATTTTCTACAAACAGCCTAATTGTTTAGCTTTAGAATAAAGAAGTTTTTATTTAAATAGCTTTTTAACGTAATTTTCCTCTTTAAAAGTGTTAATTGAATTTATATGTATATATTTTAAGATAAAATTTATTTTTAGATTTTTTCTCTTTAGACTATATTATTTAAAAGTCTACACTGTCATTTAGCGTATTTTTTCTGCATTGCTGTTTTTTTTTTTAATTATAACCGTATTTATCTTTGCTGTATAAGCAAATCATTAACGTAGTCAAGATACGAAAAAAAAAAAAATTACATGACGGCTACAAACAAGTAAAAAAAAATATATATATAACACAAATTAAAGGCTCTTTGAAGTTAAAACGTGATGTCTTTAAAAATATATATATATATGAATATAAATTATTAATGTTTTAAGCATAGACTTTAAGTATAAAAATAGTAGTATGCCTTTAGGCTTAACTTTTTAATGATTTACATTTCATAGACCGTTAGAGCAACCAAGCATATGTTGGTTGGTTGGTTAACTGAAATATGATGTTGATGATAATAATTGTTTTCTGCGACATGTTATTTTATATTTTATGGCAAACGATATAAAAATAATAAGATATGTAACAGTCTGCTAACAATGAAGATGAAAAGATAAAAGGCGATGTATTTAAGAAATAAAAAAAAACTCTGATTAAATGAGAAATTCTATAACAAAATTAAACAAATTATATTTAATTTCTAAGTAAAATTTATAATTGATTTTAATAAAAAATTATAATAAAATATTTTTTTTTTTCAAGTTTGTTAAAGAAATGAAGTCATAATTTAGGGATTTGTGATAGAAATTTAAAAACATATAAACTTTTTATAAAAAAGTATTATTGCAAATTTATTATATTTATATATATAAAATTTTTGAATTACTAGTTTCTCTATTCAAACAAATTCTTTTATACTTCTTCAAAAAAAAAAAAAAAAAAAAAAAAAAAAAAAAAAAACGTTGCCTACTTTAAGGATTTCTTAAACTATATACTGTTGCAAATGTTATCTCAATAAAAAAATAAACTTATCCATCTTCTTAAAACAGCATAGGTTTCTTTAAAATAAATTACTTTTTTTTTTGTTACATTTAAGTTTTCCCAGTTAAACGTATTAAATATTAGCAAGAAAAAATAAATAAAAAACGTAACAATTGTATAAATTATAAAAGATATTATTGTTTACTTATACTTAATACAACAGCGCCAAAAATAAGCTGTTGCATTTCCTTTTAATTTTCCAGATAAACTAATAACTTTTTAACATTATAACAACAGACAAGACAACTAACTACTTAAACAAAAGATGCTAGTATGATAAGAGGTAAAGAAGGGCGCTGTATTTGAAATAAGTAGTTGTTGAACTTTTCTATAACATTTAGAAGAAACAAAATGAAAAATATAAGTAACATTTTCTTTTAAAATGCACTCCACACATATATAGACAAAAACAAAATGTAATTTTTCTGAAAAATCACTATAGGACTTATATTAAAGCTAACAGGAAAAAAGATATTATCATAACTTTACCATCAACTTATGAACAAAACTAAAGAAAAGGAACAAGAAAAAAAAAAAATGCATAAAAATTACCAACATCTAGCTACTTTTAAGTTACTAAGGTGGAAAATTTTAGACACACAAAATAAGACATGGTAAATGAGTGTGCTGTTGATGATGATGACGATGATGTTGCTAAAGAAATGAAAGCCAACAAAAATATTTGTATATTGGATTTCTTTTTCTTCTTTTAAACAAGGTCGTTTACGTTCGTCGTTAAGGAATATATAAAGTTTATAGTAATTTGCAAAATTGATGTTGTTTTTGATTTTTTTTTTCGTATGAATTTTATCTAAAAGGTGAAAAATAAACATACATTAAAGTTCACTTAAGAAAATTACTTTTCTTTGTTTTGGATATTATTTTAATTTGTTTTCTGTGTTATTTTAGTCTGGCATAAGATTTGAGCGCTAATTTATTGTTGGTGCTTAGATATTGACAAAAATTGAAACTGTTAGATTTAAAATTGGAAATGTTTTTAAAACATTAGATTCCGTTAAAATATATTTCAATATATTTTTTAGTATACATTTACTACATATATTAGTTTTAAAATTTACAGTATACTTTAGGGGGTTGTAATTATGTAAAAACTTAATAATTTGAAAAATATTTTTAAAATGATGACAAATTTTAATCGGTTTAAATTTCTTTTAAAATTAAAGAAAGGAATCAAAAATTAATAACAAGTTCAATATTACTTATCTGCTTTCAAGTATTTTCCTTATTGTATCAATTAATAAATTAATTAAATATAAAATAAAAATAAAAAATAAGAGCTAATTTCAATAATTAAATATACAATATTTTTTTTTTTTTTTTGATATATTGAATTTAAATTAAAAATGTAATTTAAAAATATAATTTAATAAGTATTATTTGTATTTGAAATTGAATTAAATGCTTTGGTTTAGAGTAAATTATTTAATTTTTCATATTATTAAAATATTGATTAATAATTTAATTGAATATTTTGTACACGCAAAAAAATGTGTTCTATTAAACGATTTGTCAAAGGTAAAAGCTTTACCATTTACTTTCTTAATTTTATCAATTATTCAAATAATCGAAGTTGAAATTTTTGATTTCTTTTTTACTAAAAATAAAAAATTATTAGCTTTCCATTATTTTTCTTACTGCATCAATTAATAAATCAAATAATCAAATATATAGAAAAATAAGAGATAATTTGATATCAATTAATAAAATAATTATATGTATTATTCGTAAATGATGAATTTAATATTTTGATTTTAATAAAATAAGTTTAATTAAAAAAATATTTTAATTATTTTTTTTCTGTGTATATTGATGTGGAAAAATATATAATATATACCTATTTTTTTTTAAATATTTTTCACTACTAAATGATTATTTTCCTTTTTTATTTATATTTTCCTAATTTATAATAAAGTTAAAATTTATAACCATATCTATAAAAAATATTTATATTTCCTTTATCTTTTTTCTCTCTGTATTTATAGTGCAATCTACTGTATGTACAAAAAAACCCAGAAATTTGTGAATTTTTGGGTTTAGCTAAACCCCCACCACCATCACCAACTACAGCAATTACGACCAGCACTTCAACAACGACAGAATCCTCATCGAGTCAAACTACAGAATCCAATAAAAAACCTAATACAAATGGTGATGACGGTAATAAACATCCTGCCGAGAGAACAGGATCTATAGGAAGTAAGTTTGTATTTTTAAATAATTTCAAGAAAAAAATAACTAAATAACTTGTTTTTTTTTTTCTTTTCTTTGTATATTGTTACATCAAAATAGCAATATTGGCAACAATATTATCGGTAACATTCTTTGTGGCATGTCTGGGAATGTTTGCTTTTTCGCCGGAACGTCGTAATAGTGTAAGACGTTTATTTAATAGAACAGCTATGACGGCTTTATACAGAAGGGTATGTATATTTGGATACAAATTATTTTCTTTAAAGATATTAGAGCAGGTAAACGTTAAATGTAGTAAATTTATACCTAAACTTATGACTTTAACGAATTGTAAAATCTACTTTTATTATTTATGAATAACTGTTGCCTCTAACTAATATTTATCAACTGCCTCTAATGTAATCTTTATCTGCTTTTTTTGCACCCACAAAAGGTACCCAATAGCGAGGAAGGTAATTTATTACTTAATCCTAATGGAGAATTTACAGAATCAGATGATGAAGATATGCTGCTTTAAGAATACAACATCATCATAAAACAATTTGCCAAAAGAAAAAAATGAAACAAAAGTATAAAATATGATCTTAGCCTCCTTCTCTCTCAATCTATCTATGTTACTCTTTACCATTAACTATAAAAGATTCCAAAACAAAAAGGAATTAAAGAAAAAAAAAAGTAAAGAACACTAAATGTATTTTTCTAAGTATTTTACTAAATGCCTAAGCTTAAATTAAAAACAAATACCAAACTGACAAAAAACAGCTTTGTGAACTGATCTTAAAATAATATTAAAAAAAAAAAAAATATTATGTTAAACATGAACTATATATAACACCAAAGATTTATTTATATATTTAGATAAAAATAAAAACAAGGAAATAATTAACATAATAAAAGACAAATCTATGGAGAGCGTAAAGGAAAATCCCAATTTTTTATGCATATATTTATAACTATTTATGAAATGTTAACAAAAAATTAATTAAAAAAGAAAAAAGATTTTTTATATGTATGTATATTGACTGTAAAATTTATTAAATTAAAAAATGAAAAGATTTTGAATGACAAACATAAATTAAAAAAAAAAAAAAAAAAAAAATGAACTGTGGTG